>JAGDQP010020029.1:18248-33949 GCA_022664845.1 Lepisma saccharinum | reverse complement strand
CCATGCCGACCATGCAGATACTTTCCCATTGCCTCCGAATCTAGATGTGGTGTCACAACCTGTTAGGGCGTGAAACGCTGGTAAAGCCTCACAACAATCGCTGCCTAAATATGCAGCAATGCCATTCACTTCGATGATTCTAAAATGTCTTCCGGTTCCGAAAGATATAGATAGCTGTTCAAACTGACGCTTAGACGCGATGAAAATACCAAGAACTACAACATCCGTATCAACAGTTCGTACCAAGACACGGCGACATCCATTGGAAAGACCATGTGCAGCGTGAAGAAATATCCTAGTATCTGCTTCCTCGTGGTTGCAGGGCATAAGTCCACTTACGTCGATCGAATTCGAGCTGAAAGCAGATTGTCCTGAAGGTACAACAACCGTGCCACGGAAGGAAGCTTTTGATATTCTGTCTGCCAAAAGTAAGAAAAGCTCTTCTTTGTTTGCTTCTACGCGAAGAAATTCGTTCCATTTGCTTGGAACTTTCTTCCCAGGCTGCACTTTTCTTCTTATACCTGTTCCTCTTTTTCTACGCGTCTCTGTTTTTAAGCTGTAAGTCCTATATACGTCAAAAATCATATCAATTCTGAGAATATTTGGATGGCTGAATTTTTGGGTCAAGTAAACGATGAATTTATCTGCATAGTCTTCGAATGTGTCTGTTAAAGTTGGTTTCATCGTGTTGACTAAAGCTGCACCATCAATGATGATCATATTTGCAGACTGATCGATCTTTTCTTCTATGATTTGCTCGTCCTTTCTTGGGAATTCTTCTAAACATTTCAGCAGATCAGACTTTCCACCGGATCGCATCAAACCATCTTTTTCTGCCAACGCTGGAGGAAGCCGTCGATTTTCCTGTCGGAAGAATTCTGAAAGATTTCCTCACGCGCTTGACAAGAGATGTACATGCGTAGAGAAAGGTTACGGTCTTGCTTCAGAGAACATAGTTGCTGTTTCTGCTTGCTGAGTTTTTCTTCTGACTTCGAGTGAGACAACAGTAGCTTGTTCTTCTTCAAAACATTGTTTAATGGCACAGTTCGGTTTATAAGACGATCCTCTATAAATTCCTGGTTTTGTCTTCTAACAATTTCTTCCATATTGCGAATAGACTGTGCTACACTTGAATCCACTACTTCGCCAGCATCAAGCACAACTAAGTCAGAGTACATGTCTAGAAATAAGTTTCCCATTATGTTCATAACTTCAGCCATCGCAGCGACATCTTTGATAAACTTTTGCTGTTTGCTGGGAATATCTTCGTGTTGCAAACCTGGATCAGCCAATGTTCGAAGGTCACTGAAGAATTCATTTATTATGCGTGCGACTTCGGGTCCGCTTACCATCCGTCTTAAGAGGGTTAATGGGTTTTCAGTTCTGCTCATGAGCTTCTTCCAACGGCATTTGAGAAAATGGTCGACCAGTTTTTCGCACAGTGAATTTCCCTTTGCAGAATTCCTGGAAGACGCCGGAATGCTTCTGAGACAGTGTTGACATATCCCGTAGATGAACTGCTATAGCACGTGCATAATGGACATGATCAAGCGCAAAAAATAGCCACAAAACTTTGGAGAGAGTTTCAATATAACTCGGAAAATTTCCATTATCAATTGCTCTGTCCCATGAAAGTACACTTAATTGGATGTTAAGTATTAGTTGTCACTAGTGAATTTGTGGGCTCTTGTTTTCTATGTATTTCTGCCACTCATGTTCGTTTAGTATCTCCCCTTCATTGTTGCTGTAATATGCATGGCATGCTTGTTGTCTGAGATAGAACAAGGCACATGCAGTAATTTGGTGCGCTCGCAAAGTCTTCTTAACATGAACAGCTTTCAGAAAAGGTTGAGCAGTATCACTAGCAATCACTCCGGCCTGTTCTATCACTAAAGTCAATCCACTGATGCTCAAAATGTCGCCAAGACATTTTAGAAGTGTCAGCTTGATATGTAATCCACCGAGCATTACAACAAAATGGTCTTCTCCGAATTCTTCAGGCCATAACCATTGGACTTCCTTGGCTATTTTGTACAGAGGTTGGTCACAGGCAATAACAGGCACTTGTCCATGGTTTAGTACTTCCACTGCCTTCTCCACTACGTTCGTTGAATGCCTATCATGGCGACAGACTTCAAAGCGTCGGTAAACAAAGGAAGTAATACTATTAAAGAAGTTACTTGTTTACCGCTTCCATTAGCTTCATCTCTTCTTCAATGAAATGCTGCCCAAGTGCAGTACCCATCAACATTCGTATTTGAGGTCGATTTTCTGCCAAGTGACTCACAAACATCTTCACACCATTGTTGTTCATCAGCTACAAGGTTTGTATTACTAAAGATGTTATTACATTGTGCGTCTCCTGGGTATTCAGGAATGTTTACTTCCTTTACAGCGGTGGATATTGCCGAGACCTCTCTGTAACTCGCAGGTAGTTTATGGAGCTTTTTTGATCTGTCAAACGACGTTTTGTTTAATTCTTGTTTTCGTCCCTGTTCACAATTATCCGGATGCTCAAATAGTGAGATGGATGTTCCGTGAAAGGATCCCAGTGCCGATGTTGATGTTGGTCTAAGTTATCTACAGCTGATGTAAAAATGCCGATTTTCAGTTGCGGGGGACACACAGTTCCCACGTCGTGAAAATGTTTTATATTTGGTTTTCCCAAATCACCTGACAAGTTCAGAACACGATCATGTGATACCGAGAGACCAAGCCTATACATAGTATCCACCAACTCTTTTCATCGGGTTTTACTATGGATAAAAGAGCCCAAAAACAGTGGAAGAGGAGTTTGTTGGAATGTTTAACTACCGATGTATCCGCTGTACCAGTACCCCTCGGCGACGATCACATTCAAAGTTGAACAAAAGCAGCTGAAAAATAGATAAAAACTTCTGTGATTTGTAGTTAGTCTCATTTCTTATATCTGTACCACCCAAAATCAGTATAATCAAAGTCATTAGGGAAGCAGGTACTGAGTTTTCCTGACAATCTGTTTCAAATGACCCTTCGAATGATACATCGCGGAACTTGAACATCTTCTTATAATATTAGCCGCTTGAGACAGAGCCATGCTTCAAGTTCAGCGTCAATGGCACAAGCTGCTCTTAAAAAGGGGCCCACATCCTTTTGTACAACCAGTAGAATGTAACGGCCTTCTGAATGAGCCTCAAGTTCTGGAAAATAATGTAGAATCTTCTCTTTCAGTCTTGTGGAATGGACAGACGATGTTCTAGACGAATGACAGACGTTCACCTCCTAATAGTTCTAAACGTTTGCAAAGTAGGCTTTTGAGATGGCTTAGCCTAAAAACTTTCACTACTTCTTCGTTATCAATATTCGATTCAAAAATATAGGAAATTAACTCTGCAAAAGCACTTGTGTGCGCTGACTTGCTAACATCTTTTTCTTCTGACTTCCGAAGATAGAGTTTATTTCTGTTGAACAGAGTGACCAAACAAGGCTTGTGGTATACTGCATCAACAGCTACCATGTCACCTTCGCTGAGTTTCGACAACAATAGCTGGTCTTGTAGACTGATAGCATACTGACGGACGTTGTTGTCAATAACTATTGTTGCAGCCTTGGTAAGTGATTGTCCCTTCGTTTCCAGTTCGTTACAGAAGAAACATTTTGATTTGTCACTTGTAGATACATTGCTCCTTGTGAAGCGTTTTGAAGAGGAGGAATCTTCCTCACTAGTGGATTATCGTTCGCTCAGTACTCGTTTAGTAGCACGTAGAAGTTCAGTTTTGTTGTACCGTAGGCTGCAACTTTTATGATATTTCGCACCTCTTCGTCGAAAAGTCTTTCTAATTCCGTCACCATCATCGAGCCGAGTTGCTTTTATCTGGCAGGCACTTAATTTTATTGAATTCTAGAAGATTTGAATTAATAGTATCGTAAGCAGTTACGGAAAGTTTTGTCGTATTAGTTGGATTACTAGGACATACTAAATGTTCGATGGTTTCCTTTTGGCAAACTTTTCACTTGTCCCAATCAGTATCACTATTTGATTCACTGTATTGTGTATCTATTAACTGGAATGTTCTTTCCATTGTCAAAGATTCACACACTACCAATACACATATATTTATTTCAGTCACTCACAACATAAGTCACACACAAGCACAAAAGTGACTTCTCCAGATACTCTTTCAAGGAGTAACCCATTTCCTGCAACGATAAGAACAAGAGTTAGTCTATGACTCATATTACAGAAATCTTGAGCCTAAATACGTAAACAAGATAAGCAGATTAAATGATAATAGAAAAATATCCTGAAAGTACTAACGGTGATATTGAGATGATATGGAAGTTGTTTCCAAATATCTTTTTATTGGGAAATTGCAAATGAAACGTGTAGAACATGTTCCGAAACGAAAAGAGGAATATTTCCGTTAGTTTCTTCAAATTACAATCCACTATTTTGAAAATTGGCCGTCATTTTAGATAGCTGCGGTTTGAAAATAGTTTATTCTTTATACTGACCACCAGCATTCACAGAATACATCTAAATTTCATGTTATCAATTTTTTTCGTCTATTTCCTGCAATTACCATCCGCCATTTTGAAAATCGACCTCAATTTTCTATAAGGAGCTTTGAAATTAATTATTCTTTTGCATGTAAAAATTATAAGTGGAACACAAAGAACACATATATTAAATTTCACTGTTAGTATTAACAACACACGACTTTTGTGTTCTTTCATAGTAATTACGTTCAGGCATTTTAAAAATTGACGGCCATTTTGAATTAACGTGTTTTTAAAAATGCCTCCATATCTTAAAATAACCACTTGATCACAAAGAACGTTTGTACCAAATTTCATGTTGGTATACCAAAATGCACTACCTTTCCGTTATACTCCGGACTAAATGAGAAAACTGGATAGTGGACTGCTTATGTGACTGAAAGTTCGAAATTGGTAAATGGGATACCTCATTAAGCGCGAGCAGATAAGTAGTACCGTGAGACTCCAGTTATTTAAGTTTCACTATAGTTCGTACAGCATCACATTGCTTAAGAACACAGTTATTTACATGTAAATTGGTATATGGGAAGCCCATGATTTAACTGTAAAAGTTACAATTGTTAGATCCATCTAGTGAACTCAAACTAACTAATGGATAGCTTTAACAAAGGTTCCGAAAATCCGAAAAATTGATAGTAAGAAAATTATCCATTATTATTCGGATTTAAGACTACAAATTTTCAATTGTGGCGCTAGTCTAGAAGTGGGCTAATTCCTCCTCATGACCACAGTGAAGTTAGATAGAAGTTTGTAAAACAAAATGAAGCTACTTCCAAATTTAAACAAGTTCAAGCTGCGATTCTAATAGCAAACACGAAAGCTCGGGTTCTTTGATAGCATTTTAGTCACGCAAGCATTAACTCTTATATAATAGGTTGGGAACACTGACAACTTCAATGCTTAGGTACAGGAAACCCCATAGTACTTGTCATGTATCGCTAAGCGTCGCTAGAAAGGGACCAAAAAACATCGGCTGATTTATGGGGGGCATGGGGAACATTGCCCCCAGTCATTTGAGAATGGCTTTAAATGACCCCCGGAATAGCTTCCACGCTTAAAGTAATTGTTCCCCACAGGGAATTTAGGGAATTTCCTTAATTCGCCCATACCTAAAAGGAACTTCAACGAATAATGCGATATTGTAAGAATATATGTTCTCGAAATTATAGTAGCCTACTAGGTGTCGCCAATTTAGGTTACATATTTGCAGACAGCGTACACTATTAATGTTATTTCGTAAAACACTGATAATTGAACATAAATTTCGCGAAAAATTTAGAGCATCACCAATTAGGAAATTTCTACCAATAATTCTACAATTAGTCTTGAATTTTACTAATATTCAGTTCATAGTGCAGTACATTATTCAAAACTGTTAACTTACCTTTAACTAAAAATATTTCGTTGACTAACTAACTCTACGGCTTATGGAACTCGCAAGTTCATTGCCGCAGTAACAAACGTTCGTCATTAGATTCTATTCTGGGCAATATCAAGCCAGTTTTCATCTAGAACACCTAATTCTCAAAGATCTCTTCTAATATTGCCCTCCCAACGACGTCTCGGTCTTCCCAATGGTCTCCTTCCATCCGGCCTTGCTTCCGGCGAAGATAGAATATAATCTTCGTTTTCCCCCATCCGAGCTACATGGCCTGCCCACCTTAGTCGTCGCGATTTCATTATTTTTACAGCATCTGGTGAATCGTACAGTCCGTGGAGTTCTTCATTATACAATCTTATCCACTCTCCAGTCTTATCATCCCGTTTCGGCCCGTATATCTTTATCAAAATCTTGTTTTCAAAGACGTGTAATTTATGTTTATCTGCTAGGGTCGTACTCCAACTTTTGCTACCGCAAAGTGTTACCGGCAGAATAACTCTTCTGTACATTTTTAATTTCAATTTCCTTTATATTAATCGCGATGTTAGAAGTTTTTGGATTGAATAGAAACATGCGTTCCCCGATACTAAGAGACGTTTTGTTTCTTCCGTGACTCATTTCGTTGATTATTACTCTAAATTAAAAAAAAATATTCAAGTTAAAATGCAGTGTACTCTAAGTTTATGTGAATGGTTGGAAATAATTGAAATGATTGTAAACAATTAAAACCCAAACAATTGAATAACAAATAAATGAACTGTCTTAAATATTTAATATTGTGGATCGATTAGTGATTAATGTATTCGTTGATGCTGAGGTGAGAAACTCGAAATTAATTACAGCGAAAAACCTGGTTCCACTGAAAAAACAATACAATTTCCCAAATTAGTTATTTTCCTAAATCTTGAGTATTGGTAGTATTAAGTCTGTTGGCATTTGGAGCAAGAAATGCTACTCCAAGCGTGCAGTTACAATGTATACCGACTTGGATGGTATAGTCACATTTTCACCCAAGTCGAGTACAGAAGTACAGCTGATCTGATCAGAGCATACCTCGTCGTTGACATTACCTGCTTCTCCTAGAGTTTACCAAACTCGTTGTAAACAAGAATGTATCCCAGTTTCTAACTAGTAAATGAGTTTGGAAGTATGTAAGCTCCGTGTTCAGGAGAAATCATTTATCACAGAATACACGAGAGTTTATAAAATATAGAAATTATAAAGTGGCTCTGTACGTTTTGTTTGTTAAGTAAGACACTCTCTAATGTCATTTCAGCTACAAATTGCAATATATGAAACCAGCAAGTTAATCATTCAAATAATTGTTAAGCGAATGCGTTTGGCATTGATTGTATTGGAACGGGGAGAGTGACAAAGGCAAAACTGTCATGGTTTATCGCAATCCTGGCATAGTTGGTCAAACGTAGTTACGGATTACAATCACAAACTCGATTCGAGGTTCAAGTGTAATTTAAAAAAAACAAAACAAGAAGAATGGTAGAAAAAATTAGACAAAATTTCTAAGTAAACACATTTCATTTTGGTCTGAACGTTGCTGTACTGTTTGTGGAAGGAGAATGCTGCTTGTTTTTATACATCGATCGATCGATATTTACATCGAAATATAAATATCGAACGATACTAATCTATTATCCATGTTTTATTTCGAATTATTTTTTCGATATGAATGATATTCGATATCCACTTGCTTTGTTCGGTATAACCGATATTCGATTGTCAACGATTTTCAACTTCAAGTGATTTTTCAATATGGATGATATTCAGTTTCTAACAAGTTTTCGATGTGTACGGAATTCGATTTTTAAGGACTATTTTGTATAAATTTTTGTTCGATATCTTTGTTATTCGATATATCGAATGCTTTTCGATTCGCTGCTAACATGATATTTGATATGTAAATTCGTAAATCACAGGAACAGTTGTCTGGCGTGAACAAGGTTTAACTTACGCCGAAACACCAGAAGTGATCTCCGCTACTGCACAACATGGGCTGGGTAACAATACTAAATGATTTACAGTTTTTCCTGGTAGAGATGAGATGATTTAAATTTTAACTATTTTGATCTCTCTCTCTCTCTCTCTCCCTCTCTCTCTCTGCGTGTGTGTGGAGGTCGGGGGGGTGTAATCTAGAGAAGAAAAGCTTATTCAGAAATTATAGATTCTGTGTCGAATCCTGGCTGAAGCATGGATATTTATTTCTAAATTACAATTTAATTTCTTAGTGAACTTAGAAGGACCAAAAACAGAAATTCTAAGTTGTCCAAGCACAGGATATAAAATTAATGATCGAAATTTCACCGCTTTCATTCTTGAAGTATTATACATATTGTTGTATTGAAACCTTTGTTCCTAACCTAATAAGAAAGACACGAAATGACATCTGTTGTGTATTTTCTTTTTAATAATAAAAAAAAATAATACTTCTCGAATACGTAGCTTCTAAGAACTGAACCTCTTCATTGCCGCGTTGAATTCACAAAACTGATTCTTACAGTCTTATCAATTGAGGAAGTTATAGGGAACCTGATAATAGCTCAGTACCTTAAAACATAATAACCTGAGCCCTTGTGCACGTGCCCTATATTATTAAAAATCGAAACGTTAACAAGATTTGTAATTTATTAAAATTGTACAATATGTTATATTTATAAATTTTGCTATACAATTAGTAGAGATTCAATAAAACGAATAAAAATAAGATAAGGTATTCCAATAATATCTGCTATACCAACTACAAAACAATATTAAATCATATACAATAATAAAACACAAATAAGATATTATAATACCAATAAGATATGTACCACTAAATAACTAATAATAAATTATTAATTACTGTGTTATATAGTCTAAAGAATATCTATAATTATCAGAAGATGCTCTATCTTCAAAATACATTTATTACAAGGAATTTAATTATTTAAGTATGAGAAGAATATAAAACTACCAAGAAATTTAGACTTTATAAAGCCACATAAATTCTTAAAAGAAAAGTACAGAACTAATTCTATAGCCTAACATTTTCATGAAACAAAAATTACATGTGTCCAAATTATTTTTATCCAAATTACATTCTCCCTTAGACCTACTCTAAACAGCTAAATTCAAAATCATAATAATGATTCTATAACTGTGCTCAAACAACAGCCGTTCAATTATATCAGAATTTTCAATTCCTTTAATTGAGTAACACATTATAAATAATAAAATATAATCGAGACAGAGAACATCGACATCAAGAGTGGAAGGTGTGTAATTGGGAAGCGGATCGACTGGGTGGTGCAGTGGTTAGTACATAGGGACGGTTACCCAAAGGTCCCGGGCTCGATCCCCGGTGCAGTCACATACCTTTCAGCCTTTAGTATTTATAGTATCTGCATCTACAAAGGCTTGGTGTATAAAGATCGGAAGTTTCCTTCATTCCAACTTTGAAATAAAAGATAATTAAAAATTTTAAACTAATACAAATTATAAAACGTACGCTAAATACCTAATATAAATCATTAATAACCCAAAATCTTCCATTATATTAATAAAAACAATATCACATTGATAAGAATTAAACAGCTTGAATCTCCCTTTCCCATACTGATAAATTATTAAACTATATTCCTAACCTAGTACTCATATAAAGACTAAATTTTTTATCACTCAAAATCCCTATTCAAACAAGTTAAGCCCCGAAATCTAAAAACTATTGAACTAATTAGGGACAAGAGTATACATTATAAACATTGAATGTGAATTCTCAAAATTCAACGAAACATCATAATTAAATCTATCCAACGTACTAAAGAATATTTAATCAGTTTCATCAAGATCCTTCAGAATGAACGCCAATTCAAACAATATCACAAGATTACAATGAATTATACAGAGAGATATACTGCGAACACCAGCTCTTCCACCCAACAAAATAAAATATGGCACACCTCCCAAACGCTGATCCCATTACAATTTGTTGCTCAATTTAATTTAATACTCTTTAAAATGCCATAAGTAACTAAAACAAATTTACCTCTAACATATGTTCAATTGAAATTATAGCTATATGAGTCTCTCTTTGTCCCTATAAACATTGCATACATATAAAGTGAAGAAATTTTACCAGAAAAATCTGAGAGAATACCACTCAAGACACAATGAAGAATAATATCTCTTGCTACTTTACCCATTAAAAAAGTTCCTAGACGATCCACTTCTTCCGTCCGTGTCATTTGACACCAACATACTCTATGTTCTGCAGAAGTCTCTTCTCCACATTCACACTGACGGCTATTTTGATTCTCAGTGTACATAGTTTTTGATTTTAGGGACCATGACTAGTTAAAATATGGATCAATCAATCAATACCCTGATAGTATATGTTTCAATTGCAGTCTCTCTATCACACCCGGTAAGATATCGTAGAGGCTCCTTCCCGTATCTGATTGATCTCAATCCATCTGTTGTTTTAGATTGTCCCAAGAATTCGAATTGTTTTCTTGCTAGTTAACAATATAAGGTGTGATTTTTTCTGTTTTCAAAAATACAATTTAGCAAGCCAACGCGTAGTGCTTGAAATGGCGAATTTTTGCTTGGGGGAGGGTCGAATTTATGTAGTTTCTCGATAAATGAGACATTCACTGGCGGATTCAACATGCATGAGAGCTTTACTGAGGGGGCAGCGAAGTTTCCAGATTGCATATCCCCCCGCCAATTCAAACCCTGCCATAGCATAATTCTGTTTACTAGGAGTAGGTGTAGGTAATCCGAAATTTGGGGAAGAGAATCAGCAACATACATCCTCGACAATAGGGAATACCCAAGACGTCCAGGAATCTCGATAGAAGGAATTACCAACTGTTTCCCGTCCCGGGAAATTCTGAAATTTCGGGAAGTTTTTCTTTTGCGTACCGGTCCCGTCCCAACAGGAAAAAGTCAATTTACATCGGAATCGTCATTTAAGTAGAACTGGTAGTATGGCCAGTTCATTCCCCAGATTTGAAACCTTAATTTTTTATAGGATTTCATTAAAGATCGAGTGTTTCACCTACTTACACTCCGAGTCAGAATTTAGTAATACGGCACTAACTAGGAAATCAGTCAGTTTTGCCACCCTTTAACGCCTCAATGATTTTCGTAGGTTTTCTAAAAAAAAAAAAAATCCATATACTTTCAAATTTGAAGGTTTCTTTTCAACTGCCCTGTACATAGCATTGTACACAGAATTTCTTTGCTTTTATATAGCACAAAATTTTAAAATGTTATAGTGAGGCAGTGATTCCGCCGGACCCCCCTGTGGAGGGTGTTTACCCCCCAAAACCTTGACAACACCCCAACTTTACATATTTTTTTTTGCTATGAAAAATCGATAGAAACTGTACAAAATTTCACTTACAGACTATAATTTCGACTTTATACCCTCCAAACTGAAAATCCTGGCGGAAACCCTGAAGCAAGGCTTGAACGTGAGTCTTACTGCACCATAGAAATAGAGGATATATTTGTGTGCGTCCCTATTAATCCAAATTGGCTTCAAAAGTCCGTTTTATCCATGTTTTCCGTTCTCTGAGGTTCACTATAACACCGATAATGTGGATTCTATTGTAACGGAGACACTAAGCGTATCCCCAGGACTTCAATCCGTCTTCTTCATCTGGTGTGGTTACTCTTTGGCCTTAGTTTATACTAAGAAGAATAACAAGCAATGTATAATTGATGCGCAGTTGTCATCATTCATTGCTGAAGAGAGAATTATTACACTATATCCCTCTTTTCATAACATTTCTGTTAGATTTTTTTTTTTTTTTGCACGGGCGCTTCTACGCGCGTACATGGAGGAAAGTAACAACACGTTTTCTTTTGTGCACATGACGCGGGAGTAGTTGGGAGAAAAAAGAGAGAAGATAAAGAAGAAAAGAAGAATAAAGTAGAAGGTAGTGTTGGCAGTGCGTTTTAAGCATGCAGTAGTAAGTCTCTAAGCAACTGGACTCTGAAGGGCCTGGCAATTCTTCGGCATAAAAAAACAAGCTCAGTGTGTTATCCATAGAGTTAAGAAGAAAATAGAGAGAACATAAATGACGTCACATAAAGCCAAATTCAGTTCATCGGCAGCCATCTTGTGTGGCCTCATTAGAGTCCCTCTATACCGAGTACTGTGAGGGTTGCCTTTTTCGATAGAGGATGAGTGCACCTGAGAGAGGCAATACTCGGAAAAGAGGGTCTCTAGATATGGGGCCAGTTAATATGGCCGAAATGCCTCGTCTCTTCCGTCTGTTGGCTTTATTCCCCTCTCCTACAAAACAACCTCAGGTTCCCTCTATTTATATTCCTAACTCTATGGTGTTATCAATGTTTGTGTAAATAAATGACTCGCGTTGTCTAATCCTCGAACGCATTTCTTTCAGTACGCGACACCAGAAAATGAGTCCGCGGTTGCATAAAAGCATCCATTTTTGTTTCGTTGTTCTTACAGAACGCTTTGTTTGTGCTTTTCTTAGTACGCGCATGAAAGGGGGCTTATAGACACACTATTTTATTCCGTAAGTGATCAGTGAATTTGATTAGGCTTTAGTATAAAGCAGAACATTTATTGGGAAAACATTGTTGGTAAATAATTGTACAATGCAATCTTTTACTTATTTTAACAATGGTGCAAAGCCATAGAAATACTATAGCATTTCTTGTAAATGCTGAAGAGGATACGTTAAGATAAGTATTTTTTTTATATATATATTCACTTAATTTTTAAAACATTTTATTATCAATAGATAAATTCATTTCTAAATACCCTAAATGTAAAGGAAAAGGTGGTATATTGAGCCCCTGTGAGTAAATCGAGCACATTGATTCCGACATGCCCCTATGGGGGTGTCACCCCCCAAAATCATTGATAACACTCCTAAACTTTTAAATTATTTCTACAGCATAAAACGATAGAAACCGTGCAAAACGCCAGTTACACCCTCCGAATCTTGACTTTATACCGTCACCAAACCGAAAATCCTGACAATCCCCTTTAGTTTCTAAAAAAAAATATGTATTTTTCTATCAGTAACAGCTGGCACTACTACTTTGGTTATTAATTTTCATGTTATGGCGGACTGGTATGATTATAGCAGTCAGTTGTTTGAGCTTTTGTGTTTTAGTCGTTGTGAAAAGTTTCTAAGGCATGTTGTATGCGCTTTGTTACACAATATAGTTTTATATATGTAAGCGTTACGATTAGGGTTTCGTCTAGATAAACGTGTAAAGAATATTTTCGTTTGCCCGTTTAAAAAATACCTAAGGTTGCTATGCTTGCTGGTAATGTGAGCCCCCTTCTTAAAGAGAGATTATCGCAAACAAGGGGTAAAAACTGACGCAAATCTCTGAAAAAGAACCTAAATTGTCGTCTAAGCGAGAAGTTGTACTTTTTGTGAAGAAATCCGCTGATGACGTAAGTGACTCGCGTTGTAATTTTGGAGATCCCGAGTTAGATTCCCGATGGGGACACAAGTGGTTCGGAGCCCACGGTATACTGTACGTCCCGTGCTTAGAAGTTTACCAGCTCGTTTAGGACGTTAATAACAATTCAATCAATCTTAAACGTAAGTGACTCAATTTGATTCTGGAGAATATGGTTTAAAACCTTATTTCGTGGTCGAAAACCCGGGTGAAGGCGACAGAGTGGGTTTATTTTGTGAAGGGCCTTTTTCTAAAGAGTCAAGTTTAATTTTTAATTGCATTTCAGACCCTAAGATGCCGTAGGCACAGATTTATGTGCGGGGGGGGGGGGGGGGGGGGCTGTTACACACACCCTTCAATTATTCACGAAGTGTTGACTTTTGGTAAACTAATTTTTATTATAATGAACGTTCTGTTTATTGTTAAAATACAGTGCAATATAGTAAAACATATCAGTGTATGCTTTTCCAAAGTTTTACGTTGCAAATACTATTTTTGTGTGAGTTACGCTAGAAAAAGAAAATGGGTGCTCAACATGCCATTCTTTTCTTTAATTTATTTAGCAAAATCTAAAAACCATAAAGAAGCATGTTTACAATTTCTCATATTCTTTATAATTCATTTTTTCTTCATCTCCCTACGTTTATTAAATGAAGTGCACATCTTGTATAGGGCTCCAGAAAAGAGGACCAACGCCTGAATGTATTGTGATTATTAAGGAATCCAACACAGGCAATTAACTTAAGATGAATGACTTAATTTTGATTTTTGAGTTTAATATAACCTTTAGGCATTTCTGACTTAGGTCAATTACTTTTAATAACAAAGGCCTCCAAAATTCAGTGAGTTAAAAAAATGTCTTGAATGTTTTAATTGTGTTCTTTATGGTTTTTGGGGCGCTGAATCCGGTGAATCTTCTTTACCGCAGCTCTTCCTGTGGTTCCTTTCTCCGGCAAGTAGTCCAAATAAGAGAAGCGGAAATGTAGTTTGAGTTTCATTGAACAACCAAGCTCTAATTTTATCAACGTATTTACAACGATTGCCTCAAAGCTTGAGTCGTTATGGTTACTAAGGAATTTTATGACATCAACGAAAGTCAAGTTGCTTCTCCCTTCTCGTTATTTTTGTCTCAAATTGTCGATATTTCATTTGTTTTCGGATTTTAGGACCTTCGAATACTCCCTATTTTTAACTTAGCCTCTGACAATGCTAGGAACTTCTTTTTTCAGGTATTTAAAACACTCGAGTCACCTTGACAGAACCTTCACAAACTGCTTCATGATTCCAACTTAGATGTGGAGTGGAAATGTACTTCTTAGGACTCGAGAACATATTTGGGTCCACGAGATGTCTCCTCACAACGTTCTTACTTCCAATTTCCAGTGCTGCTCGCCTTAGATAATCCGTTCTTGTCCAGCATTGGTTTCTGTTTCTAAGAAACAGGGATACTTGGTGTTTTCTCCTTGCTGTCCGCAAAGCGTATAGAGGAATCTTAAATTTTCCCATATAGTCCATTCATGTTCCTTTGTATTTTAACTTTAAGAGAATCAAGGTCAAATTCCCATACAGCTCTTTCAAGTACACTGAACGGCTATCGGGTATTGAGGCAAACTTATTACCGTTGGGAAAAAGCACGACTTTTATGTTTCGTTCTGAGGAGTCAGTGAATAGTCTCATCGTTCCTACTGTACTCCAAATTAACGTCTTTTAACAGTCCAAGAACATCATTGCAGTACACAAACCTGCAACCTTGAGAAAAATATTGAACACAATCTTTCGGTTCCTATACCACAAGAGAGACGCTCTTGGTACCAGAAATTCATTGTTCCTCAGGTTTTAGTCTAACAACTCTGCTGGCTCCTTATGAAGATCTAAATTTCTGACGAGATACCATTACCATTACCAGTTTCATGACAATGCTTATTCGAAGTTTCGGCCGTGAGGCCATGCCTTCCATCTGTAGTGACTCGTTGGCTTGATGATGGACGTATGTGGTTAGACAGGGTGCAACTGTCGCTTTCCTGGTTAGTCATGATGCTAAATAGAAGGAGAAGGAGGGATGGCGTAGATGTTAAGCCACAATGTTACACAATTGCAGTTGTTATGCAATGCTCTGGAGCGTGTTATATTCTTCAAGAAATATCGTGAGTTGAGTTCATATTATATTAAATTTCAGAATTATGGTCATTAGTTGTAAAATGGGTGATCATAACGGACGAGGCATACGGTATGTGTATCTGTATGGTAATAGTGTGCCAATCTCTTGTAGAGGGACATGTTGAGTAATGCTGATGCGGTGCCAGAATGATCGTGTAGAGCGAGCAATGAAATC
>JAGDQP010020029.1:0-17848 GCA_022664845.1 Lepisma saccharinum | reverse complement strand
TGCGGAGTATTAAGAGTAGTCCTAGTATCCGTAGTAGCTGCAAGAAACTGTTTGTAAGCATTCCAGTCAGTTTGCTTGATGATAGGTAAATTAGTTGACTGCGGTGTATGTTGATGATGAATATCCAATCGGACAGGGATATGATCCGAGTCGAGGGCATGAATGGTGTAGGGTCCATCAATTATATGAATTCCTTTATGAAGAGCCATATCCAGGACATCTAGATCATTTAGATCACGCTATAAGAATAGTTGAGGTGTGTTCGTATCAGCACTGAATTCTTCAACAGAGTTGCTGTCTTTATGATCAGTGTCGTCAGGAATGTAGTTAATACACTTTGTGGTTGTGGCACGGAAATACCAGGACCATGAGAAAAATCACATGCTACGAGCCCGTATATAGAAATAGAAAACATTTTACAGTCTTGAAAGACATGCCATCTATCAAAGTATTCACAAATTCTAAACTCACCTTAGGCTTCGAATTATTTATTTACACCGTGTATATCTCTCCCACGACTCAAGCTCATTGAAAGAGAAAAATATTCTCTCGTTTAGAAAAGTTACTAGTGTTCTGTGTGAGTATAGTATGAACCGTCAGGAAATAACATAGACCGGCCAAGTTGATTATGGCGTTTTGTGTGGATATCTTAAATGAAAGGAAAAATGGATATCATTTCCGGATTTAGGGCACCAGTCAAAACTTTGTGAACAATTTTTCCATCGCAGGCCTCGGTAATCATAATTTAATATGATATACTGTGAAAATGACTGACTATTTCTGTACCTTCAATTGCTGTTCCCATTTTTCTGTTTAGTCTCCTACGGTGCTCAATAGTATACCATATATTAGTGTAGATATTTAATTTTTACTTTATTAGTCTTCTTTATTCGTTGTTATTTTCTGTCTTTTAGTTATTAAATCTTTGTTAGTTCTCTTTCTTTGTCACTATCTTCTTCTTGATCTTTCTTTTTCTTCTATAGAACTTCTTGCACTTTCCTATCTCACTCTCTCCCCTCTATATGTTTGCTATGTACTGTATACGGGGTGTTCCGTAACATGAGAAACCGTAACATTGACTGAGAATAAAATACTTAGGCTACACTTCGAATACACCCCCGGGTCGTTTTAAACCGTGAAGGTTTGGATTAAGTTATATATTGTTAAATTAGTTAACGCTAAGTTAGATGGTCTTTAACTAAGTTTAGGTACTGAATTTGCTCAGAATAGGATACGAACTTACTGTTCAAGAGGAGCAATTCCGGCGAAGTAACTGAAGTGCATCCGTATGTTGCTCGAAGTCGAAATGAATCCATAGGAAGAATACTAGAAGTTTAAATGAGAGGTCTTTGACTTGTCAGTGTTGATAACCTGAAAACGAGTTCAATTTTTCCCAAATGTCACTCCACTGTTGTTATCTTGGATATTTGGCATCATTTGGGGATGATGAACATTATGTGTGTGTGAAGAATGTTTTAAATTGTGGATAATCCAGAAGAATGATAGAAAAATAGCATTAAAACGTATATATTTTGTAGTTTGCAACATTCTATTGGGTTCTTGACATATTTACCATCAGTAGGGCATGCCAAATATCCAATAAACCGAAACTGTAAAATAAACTTTGCACCTTTTTGGCAACCCTGTAAACCCAATTATATAAAAAATGTATTTCTTATATACATCCAATCGATTCAGATCTATTTCCAGTAACTTACTTTACCTTTCATGCATAATTCATGAGTTATCACTTATTATTTTATTAATCGTTGTAAAAATTTGATTTAGGACAAGAAACTCCTTTGTATCTAGAAACCAGTTCAAATTAAAGAGCGTATAACTGTATTTTTGTCGAACAAATACTAATTACAGAATAGCATAGTTAAAACGAATGTACGTTTGAAGGCAAAGATCATATCTGTGCTGTTTGATAGGTTTTCTACACCAATTTTAGATGTGTTTTAGCTTTGCAATTCTGTAGTTAACTGCGTTTTGAATAAAATACATCGTATTCTAGGTCCATTATGTATACAATTCCTTCCCTATGTCTTTCTCTTTGTGTGCGCTTGCGTGTGACTAAGACTGAACAACATTTCAAATATATTTACTGTAACATTATTTCTTTTGTTTCTTCCTGATTGTCAGATACCAATAAATTACAGCCACATTCGATATTTAAAGTTAATTTTTAACGCGATTGGATGAGTGAGTTTAGTATTCTTTCCATTATGAGTTGTTCTTCATAATCATATTTTTTTAGAGTAGGAATTAGCAATTATGTAAGAATATTGGATGATTCAATGGCATTGAGGTGCACTTAGGTGGGACAATATTTCGGCACAATTAAGACGAGTAAGTGATGAATTCTGACATGGGGACTACTCTAGTGAAAATGGGGTATGAGAAGATAGAGTTGATTCGTATGTAGGTGGATAATGAAATTGAATATGGAACGGAGATATGATATAGAGAGTCAGAAGAATCGTAGTTTGTGGATAGGTGCTGTGTGCAAAACTTTGTCAAAAGCTTTCTCCAAGTCAAACAGGACAAGATAGGAGGTTTAGAGGAATTGAAGTGGTTCGTGATTACATTGACTGGACGGAGTAACTGGTTATTGATGCTGAGTTTAGGACAGAAACCAGCTTAGTGAAGAGGTTGTAATAGTTTAGATGAAGGTGTAATACATGAAGGTATGACGAATTTTAAAAGAAGTTTTATTTAATTTACTCAGTGTGGAAGTAAGGAAGAGGCAGACAGTAGGAAATTGATTGGAAGTTGTATTGGACGCTGGGAAGCGATCGAGGGAGGGTTTTATTAGGTTAAGCAAACATTACTGTTTTGGAAGTCTTCTACTGTGATGGGGAGAAAGCCGGTGAGCAGGATGAATTTTCACAGTATTGCTAGGAGTTGGATGAGGGAGTAGGAAGCTTCTTTCATGTGTCTATAATTTATCGTGTAGAAGCCTGGTGCGAACTGGTATTTACATGCTAGATTTTGGGTATTTCTTTTGTAGTGATAGGTGCAGTAAGTGGGTGCTTCTGTTTCGGGACAAAATAAGTTACGTTTGGCTTAGGTCGGAAGGATAGACAACGTAAAGCGGGATGTCGTAGAAAAGGGTTCAAAGGTCGGGAGGATGAGAAGATTTCCTAAAGATAGACAACAAAAACATTGACTTTATCGTCATCAGTGTGTAATGCACGGCTCTTTCGTATGAGAGGGCAGGCATACAAGCTTTGATGTATTTACCGTTAAGTGCGTTGAATATTCCTACATATTGTCTTAAGAAGATATGTCTGTAAGAGTATTGCATGTTTTAACCCACTGTCGTAATTCAAGAGCTTTAATGTAGTCATTAGATTCAGGATTTCCAATTCCTTGGTAACCACGCTAGAGGTTTCTGGATCGTTGTGTAAGTAGTAGATATTGGGTGGGAGATTAGAGGTGTAAGGATGTTGGGTAGTTTGTGGGATGAATTTTTCGGGTATCAAATGAATAATGCTGGTATGGTGCTTGTTTGGTTGTAAAGGTCAACTTCAGTAGTAAGAGGGTTTAAGTGAGAATTAAGATATCCTCTGTATCAGATTCAGCCGTCGAAACATAGTATTTTCTCAGTGGTTTGTTTTGTTGTACAAAAGGTTGAGTTGGGCAGCGTAAAGTTAGTCTGGCCTTACACATTGGTACTGAGTGAATCTGCATCAAACCTTGCTCGGAAGAATCAAAGAAGTAGCAATAACAAAGTGATTGCGTGAATAATAGATAGGACATTTTTCTTATATCGTTCTTACTGGCGGCGGCGATTAGTGTTACCTTATGTGATATATCAGAACAATACTCTGGGAGCTTCTGTCTTTATGGTCACCAATTTTATATACCTGAACTTTCTTAAACATAATTTACATGTGTTCCGATTCAACAAATTATTTATGACAGGCTGTATTTTGGATTTTTATTCAAACATTCTATAGTAGTTCAACGAAACAGTCCCTGTGATCAAGTCACGGAATCTGATAGCTGTGATTGGGCAACATGACTGAGGTTTATCTTTAGTCCCAGCTGACGAATTCTCTCTTCGTCCCATTTCCAGGACAACGTCATTGCTGATGAAATAGTCCTTTAAATGTGAGATGGATTAACATCGTAGATCTCATTGAGACAAGACAATGTCAAGGTTAAGCAAGTGATCGAAGTTTGAAGATGTATACCCAATAACGAAGGTAACTGACGGATTAAGGAAAATGAATTTTGATGTTGAGTAGGCTCACTATCAATTTCTGTATCTGCCTCCATATCACCTTCTTCATCGCTACCTATATCTGTATTTGGATATAAGTATATCATACCGAGCATAATTGCCGAGCTTCACAACTTGAAAATGACTTGGTACTGTTGGTTTTCTGAAAGAAATGAACGAAACCTTATTGTTTGTCTCCAATGCAGAAGGTCAACAGTAATAATAAATGGTAGTATTTTCTTTTCTTAACATTTCAAGATGGAATCTGTGCAGTTTATGTGATCAATTGTCAAGTAACCATGGTGCTCTCATCCAATATATTCTTCAGGATTGTCAGTGTTTTCAACAAGTAGATGCTGATGCAAAAGGAATCTTGAAAGCCCAACAGAAGATTATTTTTTTTAAATCCCCGTGGGCCAAAAGAAAATTAATTAGAGGGGCTAATGATCGTATTCTCTTATGCTTCTAATTTCCAGTTATTTCCTGAAACAAACTATTTTGAAATATCTCAAGTTTCTTGAAGTTCTATATCAAATTTTATTTTATGTAGGTTTTTCTACATGATTTGAAACATGCTTATTTACTAAATTATATTTTTATTATATCATTTCCGAATTCATTAGATACAGGTCCAGTGTGAAATTACATACCTCTAAAAGTTTTGCTTAAGAAGATTTCTGAAAACAGCTTCCCAACATTATACAAATATCACAAACATCTTTATTTAAGAGACTGAGAAGTAAAGGGATGTGAATGACATCGATTATTTTCAAATATTTGAATTCACCTTTTATATATAACGCATGTGTCACAAAATATCGTGTTGTATGTGGTGGTGCCTGACAGAATCATAAGGAAAAAATTGCACTAAAAAATCATTGTTTAAGGCACTACGTTTTAATACTTTGCTTAATTTCATTTATCTCGGAGACATTTACAAAAATATATAAAATTTGCTGCTAATTTAATTTCGTGCCGAGAGAGAGGCAACTCTTTATTGCAGCAGTAAATATTGAAACATTAAAAATAAGAAGGTTCATAAATTTAAACGTGGGATTCGAACCACCACTTCTAAAATTAAGCAATACGTTCGAACCACTATCCTCAGTATGGAAAATTAATCAAATGCAAATTGAAAACCTTAATACCGTTGAACCATTCAACAGATTGGCCTAGTATAAAGGAAAAAAGATGCTCTTCCGTAAAAAGAAACTCTTCCTCTCGATTAATTTTTATAACCCCCTCAAATAGATTTTTATAGATTTTTTTACCCACCCCATATTTCAATGACGCAGTTTGCGTCATAGCCCCCCCCCTCTGTGGGCACCCCTGTTGTTTTGAATGTAACTTCCATCCCTTTTGCTTCTGAGTTCTCATATTAAATCTAAAGCTTTTCTTTCATAACAAGTACAAGGAAATATCAAGAAACAAGGAGAAGATGGTTTTTAGCTTCTTTAATTACTTTCAGTTTAAGGTCCATGGAGTTGACATTTATTTATATCTGTGCCAAAAATCTAATAATAACTCGTATACACACATTTTCTCTACTATGTTTATTCATAAGAAAGGTGTTACAATAATTTCCGTTTGCGTTGGAAAAGGGATTCCTGTATTTAGTCCTGCTATGAATAGTATCCTCTTTTAAATGAAGAACGAACATAGTTTTGAAATTATATCATTATCAGTTTCAGGTCCCTTGATAGGAAAGATAAAACAAAAGGAGCTTTTTAATCACGATTATAGTGTCCGTCCGTCCGTGTCCAGAGATGCTGAAAGTGTCGTTAGAAACGTCTTAGTTAGACTAGCTCTGAGCTGGCGGAAACATCTTGATTGTTAGTGTAGTTCAGTGTTGCCAACTTTTTAAAAACAATTGTTCAAGGCGCTTCCATTAAGTTAGACCTAGCGTCGCCAAACTTGACATAAACATTATTTTACACAACAGTATGAACACAACAGTACTATGAATTTTTCCGTATCTAAGCACTACACATGTCAGTGTTGCCAGCCTATTTTTATAAAAATTAATGCTTGTGCGGCTAAAATGCTATCAAGGGAATAGAGCCTTCGCAATTGTTAGTAGAATTCGAGCTCTAAATTATTTATTTATAACCCCATCTATGGTCTTTGGTGATGTTCGCCAATCAGTGTCCACTTGTGGAAGAATCACAGTCCTTCCTTGTTATCTCTCGGCAATTGAGTTTTGTGTGAGCTCAACCGGGGAAGTCGGCACTGCTTCCATCAAGGATTCTGCGCGTCTCTTATGTACGTCATTCCTTCAAACACGTGTCATACACTCTTTAGCCAATTGGGTTAATGCTGGATGGGTTACTCGATAGTCAATGAGCTGGAAAAAATGAAAGCCAGGACATTCTGCTGAATCCACTCCTTGGAAATCTTGGATTTATGGGTTGACATCAAATTCTGTTGACTTTCGAATAGAGCGTGACTGTTTTTGAATTTATCAAAGGCGTTTTAAGCCGCTTTTGCTCAAGCAAGGGTAGGAGAAGGGAATGGTCATTGAAAGAAGTTGGCAAGGGCTTCGTTTGACAGTACCACCCCAGACGTTGCGTGGTGGAACCGAGAAAAATTCGTTAAAAGATAAGTCTGGATGGACGTCTGTTTGGATCGTCCTACAACTGAGCTATGGCCGCTTACTAGGGTATCATTGTAGTTCCATCACTTTGTCCCAACATGAAACTGGCCAAATTCAACGATATCTATTCAATTTTATACAGTCTCAGAGAGGAATAGGTGTGAAACCATAGGATATAGCACTTGCATATAGGATGGGAATTATATTTGAGAGACGAAGATCACCTGGGCCGTTGTGGGTCAGTGGTAGGGTGCTCACCTCTGGTTCATGGGGTACTTGCTTCGAGACTCCAACTAATGTCCGCGAGGCCCCAGCTCATGCCATGTGGGCTTTGTGGTGGACAAACACCGTGTGCGTAGATTTTCTCATTTTTCTCTCGTTTCCTCCTACTTTCTTCATTACAACAATTTAGAGCTGAAACCGGATCACTTTGTGATGATCCTGCCAGACCCTAAATTTGGTGTTCCGGTCTGAATCTTGACTCGAATGACTCGGGCGAGACCCAGTCTTGACCGAAAAACACTGTGTTAACTCAGTGACCGGATGATCGAATCTTGATTCAATTGAACCGTTGACAAAATCTTGACCCGGTGATCGGTTTTGTTCCTGTAGTTAGAATCAATCCATATTATAATATATCATATTCCTTGAGAAATGAGCTTTATACGGGAACTTCATATCCCAAAGCTTTAAAACATTATAATGCTTTTATCCTATTTAACAATTGAAACATAATTCTTTCAGAATAGCCTTTTCCAGTAGGAGGCGCGGGGAGAGGGGGGAGGCAATTTGGATACCTCCGACAGCATTTTTGTTCTTTCTGGGTACCGGTATATGAGACTATTTCCATATGCTAATACTATCGTTACGAACTTTTCGGCGTAGTATATTTTGTACTCTGGCAAGTAGCACTCCTGTTTCCGGTCACATCGCAGGTAGAGAGACTGTTTAAACACAATCGTATATAATAAGAATAGTATTAAATCCCAGCTTCGCCCTCCGGGTAAAAATCGGATCTCTGGATCTGGCCCGGTCCCAAGCACAGACCCGGGGACTTGATAACCAGATCTTTAAATTGACCAGAATGACTCGTTTCAGCTGTGTACCAATTTATACGGCCTGAGCCAAAATTAGGCTTAAAAAATGAAATTTAAAAAAAGCCAACGAAATTAATTAAACATATCAGCAATCATTTCTCCAAAGCGAACGCATAGATATACATAATTTAATATTTACTTGGTGCCAGTAATGCCGTAATTTATGTGTATAGTCTTTCTTATTATAATTGTGAAAGATTTGTAAAATAGTATGATTCATCCATTACATATCAGGAGGTTGTATTATTTCTTGGTTAACTATTTTTGGCACAGGAATAAATAAATCCCCGTGGACCTACAAAAATAATTTTTGAATAATTGACAACCGACTACTAATGAAAGCAGCAAATAACATTATTAAGATGCAACAACGGAATAAAATATTGACGAAGAAAGTTTTTGAGATGTAGTTCAAAAGAACAGTTCATTACTTCCTTAAAGTACTGACACATCTTTAACTGACTGTTTTTGCTCAGTAACAGTGATAAATTTGAATCACCGGTTCTTTTCCCTTCCTGTAAATCGTAGAATCTCATCACAAGCGTGTCAGCCCGTCATCTAGTGTGGAAAACGAAGAACAATGACACTATTGAAAGAATGATTGAAAGAATAAAAACTATTGAAACAAGTATTTGTTTTGTGGGAGAAATTTAAATAAATGTACTTCTATGCTACGAACTGAACTAAACGCATTTCCTGTTCTGTCCGCAGGACAGCGTAGGAGAACTTCTAGCCATAATTTAGTCTATTTTCGTCCTTTGAATGATTATTTATTGTATAGAATATTACAATTGCTATAAAATCAGGCACCATACCAGGACAACACCATACAAACAGCCAAAAATTAATTGTATTGAAATTTTAATTGCGTTCAGTTTGACAGACAGACAGAGTTATTTCCTAATGTACGCCAGTAGTCTTTATATTTGAATGTTTTGGTAATTTTTGGCTGGGATATAGGAGGATGTTTAGGATTTGTAGGTTGCAAGGTGAAAAAAGGTTGTATTTTAATTTTTCCTGCCTTGGTTGTCATGGAGATTTCTTGGCAGTCTTTGGCCTATCCTATCCGTAGAATATTGCAGGATAAGTTGTCCTTTCTAGGTTCACTGTCTAAGTTGATATGATTTACTTGTGAAAATAGTTATTTGTAAGAGATGATATGTTTTTTTAACTGAGTTATTTTCTAAAGTAAGTTTATTGATTTTTTTTCCAAAGCCGAGGTTGTATATTTTGTTTTGCTTTGCTCAATATACTCCCCTACTGGGGTAATCTTTACTTTATGGGGTAATCTTTACTTTATCATAAAGGTCTAGATTGTCGGCTTGCCACATTTTCTAAAAAAATCTTTTACGGTATCTACCGAATTTTTAAAGAGTTTCCAAGTTGGTATGAAAATGATAGAGTTGATGTCCGTACCCTACTATTGCTCATAATAATGAGAGATATTGTCTTGCTTTTAGTTTTGTATGGCTTTCGGAATATAATATCGTAATGGGACAGCAAGTAGGTCAATAGGTGAGTGTGACATAAACACAAGAAAGTGTTTATGTCAACACTAACAGAAGACAACAACAAACCTCTGGCGGTGAAATAAAGAAACATTAGTCACACCTCCAGAGGAAGAAGAAGAAGGCCTTATAAAAAGGACCGATAAACAGAATCGGGATCACAATCAAGTGGTCACTTCTCCCTCTAAATCCTGAGACCCGGTACGGGGTCTACACCTAGCAGTAAACTACCATAATACCTGAGACCTGGTACGGGGTCTATCAAGGATAAAACACATTAGGAGAAGTGACTTACTTAGTAAAATAGCGACAAAGAACTCAAGTCCGAGACAACTAGTTATACTTATAATTCGGACTTGGGGATATTCATATTGTATATTACTTATAGTGGAACTTGTATTATATTACTTATTGTGGAAACTTTTATATCTATATTGGAAACTTTGTAATAAAAGGTGTCGGATAAACACGATCCTAGTATCATTTATTCGTATTGAGTACAACACGATCCTGCTCTACCTACCTTTATTATATGACCCAATAAAAGGATCATAACGTGGTGGAGGCGTCGGGTTAGAATGTTACAGCTGATTATATATAGGCTTTTATGAAGCTTAAGAGAACGTATACTGTTCAGTATATGCGAATTTTGACGAAACATTGCCCATTTATACAAGGGACCAAGGAAAAGAAAAAGTCCCCAAATAATTCGACGCATGACTGTAGTCAGACATATGAAATCTCTGCACTTGATTATAAACACAAAAGAAAAAAAACTAAAGAAAACTGTTAAGCGATCCATTCAGGGAGCATGAGAAAGGTAGTAAATT
This sequence comes from Lepisma saccharinum, assembly GCA_022664845.1. Taxonomy (NCBI): domain Eukaryota; kingdom Metazoa; phylum Arthropoda; class Insecta; order Zygentoma; family Lepismatidae; genus Lepisma; species Lepisma saccharinum. The sequence goes on along the minus strand of JAGDQP010020029.1, from coordinate 7,589 downwards.
GCCTAGCACCTTGTGTGTTTCCATGGTACCTCACTCATATCTAACCGTTCTCTTGTACAAATGGAAACTCAGTTTAATAGGTGAGGGTGTGCTTGGGCATTAAATTCCCATTACCGCTTTTCCTGACAAATAATAAATACACCGAACGACGCCCGCTGGTAGACTGGCGTAGGGAACCGTACACTGTACACACTGTACCTAATGGCATTTTCCGCACTTATTAACATTCACGTTCACCACATTCACATTTAATTTAGTGTGGGTTACAGGAGCGCAGTCCCTCCAAAATTCCGATCGATAGGTAACGTTAGTATAAAATATAAAGATACCAACCCTAGATGCCAGAAAGAATCTGGTGAGACCACCCTCCGAAACAAAATTCTGCATACGCGCTTATGGTACATAACCGTTTGTCTCTTATATTTCAAAATGCTTTTACGTAGCATCAGAAAAGATTCTGTTATTAAGATGGAGTACTGTTGATTTGGAATTTCACTTACCCAACTACCCCAGAAGCACCCAAACGTTGAAATTACGTGGATTAAACGTTAGTACCGAAACGATATGTTAATATTGTAAATGTACCGAAATGTCCGCCTGTTCAACGGTTTATTCGACGTTGAATAATGGTTGAGAAGAAACGACGCAAAAGAGGGTTTATCTGGCAAAAACAGAGCTTGAATGCTGTCTATTGGTATACAAACATTTAGTTTCATATTGTTCGCTGCTTTTATCACGAAATACGGTGTTAATTTTCCAACAGTAAACAATTCGAGATGCTGCTGTGGCGTTCAAACACAGGAACGCTCTGCACTTCTCCTTGGTAGCTCGACGTTTTGCTCACTTAGCCAAGAAGGTCTGGAGATGCTTACTACTCCTTTACTGTATCGTTGAAATTAGATATTCGTTGACATATATTTTAAAATTCAACTTGTTCTCAACATGCAAATGAAAACATGAAAAATATAAAAATATTTTCGTTGTATTTGCTTTTAATTATAATGTTTAAATAATTAAATTAGAAATACAAGTGTGAAACGAAATCTAGGACATAGTATGAATGATAGTTGAAAGTACATCATATTAACGTCGTATCAATGAAATTCTAACTTCGTTGAAATATGGTTTGAACTTCAATCTGTTTTGAACGTGCACATGAGAACACCAAAATTAGTGTGTGCCATTGTATTAGTTTTTAATTATATTTTTTGACATGACATTAGTAAGAAATGCATTAAACAAAATATACCATAGTTGAAAATATCATATTGAATACACGTTGTATTAACGTCTTATCAACGTATTTGTTGAAATATGATTTAAAAATCAACGTATTGTTTTCATCCGATAACGGTTAATCAACGAAATGAACTTAAAACCAACATTGAAAACACGTGTGTGTGCGACTGGGGTAATACTAACAAATTGACCTACTTTGCCTTGTTCAAATATGGACACTAGCCACTACTCTTTAATGCATCAAAAATATTTGAAACAAAGAGATCATGTGCATTGTTTTCACATATTGTTCTTTCCGCTTATTCTTTTGAACGGGTGTGTGTTTTTCTTGAGTGTGAGATAGTGTGTGTGTGTGTGAGTGGTTTTTTTTTTGAGTGTGAGAAAGGGTGTGTGTTTTCTTCTTGAGTGCGAAAAAATTTGTGTGTGGGAGAGAGAGTAAGTGTGTGTGAGAGAGAGAGAGATTGAGAAGGAGGGAGGGGGAGAGATCGAGATCAGCGAGTTAGGATGATAGTTTGGAGCAGGAACTTTAAAAATTTCGAAAGACTAGAATATTATTTTCACCACTTGTTTCCTCTTCCATTCATAATGTGATGAACAGCATAAAGATACGATTCAAACATACTTCTATTTTCTGATGCAGTTATTTTCCATGTCAGACAACGGATGAGAGCTGTCAAGAGGACGTCATAGACAAAACGGAATTCAAAGGTCTCTTGATACCCTGAGACGAAAAGAAATTAAGAAGAAAATATATTTTAGAACGAAAATTGGTATGTAAAAATATTTTATCAACATCACTATTACATCATTATACACAGAGATATGTACTGTTGGAATAAACAGAGTTACATATGTTTTTTTTTCTTAGAGTAGTTCTAGAAGAAATGTGAACTTGATAACATCCTGTCAGCATTCCACTATGCGTAAAGTTTTTCCTGTAGGAGTCTCGTAGTAAAACATGGAGGAGCGTGATGTCAGTCAGCAAATTATACTGTTTCTTGCCCATGCTCAAGTTAAATACAAATTTATTGATAATAGTACATTATTGATCAAATATTGGTTAGTTATCATCACAATTTGAGCTGGACGTTATCCACTATCTTGATGATTTTACGCTGTATTTCCACTTTGGTTTCAAGGGAGCTCATTTTTTGTAATCTTCAACAACATTGTTATTTTTTTTGCATTTGTCTACGGCTGGATTCGAATCTTGAACCTTGTGATTTGCTACCTTCGTCACTAAGCTACTGGGAAATCTGTTGATGCCGAATATGCACTTCAACTCAGATACGCAATATAGTTACATAGCTAACAATTTTATTATAGAATGTTTTTAAACAAGGAACGTGTAGGAGTTTAGCGTAGTACTTGCTATTTTCCCTTACACATGTTTTTCGAAAGACAAAAAAAAATATATACATAGAATAAATCCAAAAAAGGGAAACGCATACATGCATACACAACGTGGTAATTTCAACAGTCGTTGGAGGAGTGCGCATCGTGGTGCGCATGCATCACTGTTTATGAGACACACATTACTACCGAAATAACTTGAATATTTATTTAGCAATTTTATGTTCTAACCTAACAGTCTGCATCTTTTACCCACTGGTTTACCATTTCATTTTACGTTCCTTTCAAAAGAAAACACTATCCCGTGATTATTTTTAAAACCGTCCGTACTATGAACTCCATCACCATACAAAAGGTATTTTGACAGTCGTCTACGAACTTTCCAAGTGCTTTTGTATTCTTGTGGGTAACAATTGCTCACAATGTTGTCAGGTTTCCGTCGCAATATTTCCTCCAAAATATCTTTTAACAATACCAATTTTAGTAAACATTTCCCACCTGATTAAATCATAAGAAGTTCCAAAAAGACAACAAAATTTCACGATAGTTAGTCTTTTTCCCCTTCACGTGGCCCAGATTTTTCAGTTTACCAGAAAATTTTCCTCCACTTGACAACGCTGAGTTCCACTAACATTATCCAAAACAATGTAAGGGAACCTAAAAATACAAGAATAATGTATCATTGTTTAATAATTACAATCTTACATTGCTGAATAGAGTTATAGCATGCGACTATCGTAGATTACAACAGTTACATCAACGGAACCACTGTTTTTGTATCGTGAAATATATTGAGGAGAGTAGCAGATAATACACAACAAAATAACGAATAAAAGAACATTAAAATAAATCACTCGTGTAATTTACAATTTTATTTTTAATTCAAAAGCTTCCAGATCTATCTATACTTTGTAGAAAAAACTAACACTTATGCTATATATCTTACAGTACCGAAATACAAAAAATGCATTCAACTAACTATCCAAAAGTGGATTAGTGTGTGTCCCGTTATGTTGAGAAATATGATCTTCATGACTGCAACATGAAGTGCACTATAAGTTGCAACTACACTAACTAAAGTTGAAGTCCGAATTTCAAGAAGGCGCAATACTAAGCGAAAGAGGCATTCTCGAGATCAATTTCACGTGTTATTTTGTCAAACAGAATTAGAATTAAGTCAAAACGGAAGTCCTTCGTCATTGGGTTTCTTTGAACATTCTAGCACAGAGTGATATATCACGCGACCCATTTATTTTATTAAAATTTTGAATCATTGTAAAGATAGGCGTTATCACGATGGCGGTTAGTGTTCTTATACCCTCCTCCATGTATCGCCTCTTGTCTAGTATCCACTAATGGCCATTATATGTAACATTGTATAAAAAAAGCGTTTTCCTTACTTTGTATTCGATTTACCTGTTCTATACATTCCACATTTGTCTGCTTCCCTTGCTGCTATTCGTTGACCATAACAGCTACGTTTTATAATTGAAGACCTGAAATTGAAAAACATTCCAAGTTCACCGGAGTTTATTTTTCAGGAGAAACGAAAAACAGTCCAAGGTCTTCGTATGTTATCAATCCTTATCATATTCAGCGATTTTTTTTTCGTATTAAAAAAGGGTTTCTGTTGTGGGATTAAGATGTAATATTTATGCTATGTTCATAGCCAAAATTGAAGACCTGAATTGAAAAGCATCCCAGATCTTGGAACATAGATACCGACGAACAGAAAAAATGCAAATACGAGAAAAGTGGACTTGGGATGTTTTCAATTCAGGTCTTCAATTTTGGCTATCAAAGTTACCTAGACGAATTTTCATCAAAATCGGTGTCTTTCACCTGCTGAGTGTTCCTTGTAAGCAGTGATTCCGCCAGACACCCCTTGTGTGGGGGTATCATCCTCAATTTCTCCAGAACACCTTCCAACTTTAATTTTTGCGGCCAGAAATCGATAGAAACAGTACAAATCTCCACTTACACCCTCCCAATTTTGATTTTACACCCCACAAAACAGAAAATCCCTGCTTGTAAGAACAAATGAGTTAGGCGGAGCTCAGTCGGGGAACATGTGATACAGGCTTCATCAACGAACATCCTATTTGCATGATTACATCTGTAACGTTCCTTAGGATAAATTGCGGCGAGACCTTTCGAACGACACCTCAACCATGTTTCTAGCCTAGTAGCTTCTAAGTTATAAACTGCCCCATCTCCGAAACCGCCCCTGGAATGTGCATAACCAATACAAGTTTGACTTATCTCAGCGAGACCTTTCCAGGGACACCTCAACCACCTTCCTAGTCATAGTAGCTTTTCCAAAGTTGACCCCCCACCCTCACTGAATCTCGGAACCCGCTCCTGCAATCTGGAGGAATGGTACGGATTTGAACTCATTTTGCGGAGTCTTTTCAAACGACATCTAAACCGCCTTCGTAGCCCTACTCGAAGAAATGTGTGTTCAACGTTGATTTTTGTTTATTTCGTTGACTACAATTAATCATTATCAGTTAAAAAGGTACGTTTAATTTTAAATCATATTTCAATAAAGACTTGATATTGTTGATCAGACGTTAATGCGATGTGTGATCAACTGTTGTTTTCAACTGTGGTATAGATTTTTTTCTTGGGATTCTTTCTAATTAAATTGATTAAAATTGATAATTAAAAGCTAATTGAATGGCATATATTTTTATTCTGTGTTCCCTTTTGCATATTGAAAACATGTTGTATTTCAATCTATATTTCAACGAAAATTTGGTTTAGTTGATAGGACGTTAATGTGACGTATTTTTTAACTGTTATATTGAACTATGCCATAGATTATGCTTCATATGTGTCTTTCTTAAGTTAGTTGCATAAAAACTGTACTTAAAAGCGAATATATTAAAAATTAATTACATTTATCATGTTCTAATTTGAATGTTGAAAACAGATTAAATTTTTAATTATATTTCAACCAACATTTCATTTCGTTCATAGGGCGTTAATGTGACGTGCTTTCAGCTTTTCTTTTTCAACCATGACATAGATCTCACTTCATATGCATTTTTTAAGGTGACAGATTACACTTATTGAGAAATATAAATTTTATACTATAGTCATTTTGAAATATACGGAATATTTTCACCGTCTTTTAAATCACATTTCACTACTGTGTACATGATTGTTCAGATAGCCACATTTTAAAAGCAAGTTTATTAGTGTTTTCTTTATTGATATTTCCATTAACTTTTCAACTATATCTCATCGTTAATTAAACGCCTTATTAACATTTCAAAAAATGTTTCCTTATCGTCCACATTTGAGGTTAAAATTGATGTTTATTCTAAATGTTCATTAGGATCTCTTTTCGAAAATTATTAGGCGTCGGATAAACCGTTGAATAAATTGACAACTATACAATGTTGAAAATATGTTTGGAAAACATGTGTTTTTATCGTCAAGTTCTTGACGATAAAGAATACGAGATGCTTCCACATGCTGGGAAGTGAAACGTCTGGATTTTCTGTGATTGCCTTCAAGCATATGCGCATACCTTACTCTTCATAACATAAAAGAAATAGGAAAATATTAGTCGTTCGGAAGGATAGGGGTTATAGTGACGAGCTACAAATGACGAGTGCGGAAAGTTTCAGTTTCGGACCCCATTGCAGACAGTTGGAAATTTACTACCAAATTAATATGTAACCATGGAAGCAACGGACGAAGTGCAATTAAATAAGTATACCAATAGGCAACAACAAGCAGCTATGCCTTGTTCTGGCCAACTGGAAAAGGTTGAACAGGTGGGCATAAACCAAGTTAAAGAAACGTTTCTGTAATACGTTCTTAGTCGTCCAATTCTTGACGATGAATATTACGTCGATTTTAAACGTTGATTTCAACCTGTTTCTCAACCATTATTCAACGTCGAATAAACCGTTGACCATGCGGACATTCTGGTACATATACAACGGTGAAATAACGTTTCGGTACTAACGTTTAATCCACGCATTTTCAACATTTGTGTACTAACGGTAGTAGATTCTAAGTTGAAAATTCTCCCAAGGATTTCGGGACCCGCCCCTGCGAACTGGATGAATGATGGAGTTTGAACTCTTCTCGCTGAGGCCTTTCCAACAACACCTAAACTACCTTCGTAGCTCTAGTATTTCTTGAGTTGAAAGTTGTGACTGACCCTGAGTTGAAAACAGACAGCGCTGTAGTACAAGTTTCACAGCATGTGCTGCTGAAGCCTAATGTGAAACTTACTACGTAATGCCTTCTGAATAGTGATTTTACCCAATGATACAGCATTTCTGTTGTTGCTGAATTTACGCAAAGTAAGCCCCGGAACTCCTCTTTCGTAAGGGAATTAAATTATGCGCGGACGGTCCGATTAATATCATTCACATCCGCTAAGTACCTGCCTTTGAATATGTGACTATTGCAGTCAGTAACAATTCCGGTGAACAGCAAATTCAACAATTGAATTGTTTATTTCAAACGGTCATATTGTCCAGTGAAATAAATGTTACAGCAGGCGTAAAAAGATATATTTCCTAGGGATTTAATATTGTAACCAGTCAGGTGCCTCTTTTTTGTAATATTAGATGATGTGCACAATTACGTACAGTGCTCATCTTCCTACAAAATATATCTTCTTACACGTACTGTAAAATTTACGTCACCTGATACCCTGTAATATTTACGTCCTTTTCAAAATAAACACTTCAATTGGGGCAATTTCATAAAATGAATGTGATCCAAATATTTTCGTAAAAATTTGCGGCAGTTTCCGTTAAGTAGAACTCCTTGTACTGTTTATGAATTAGAAAATCTGTTGTTATATATAGGGTAAACTTGGGTAATTTCGTGATACTTTTTGCATAGCCACAGCATTATCAATAGATGTCGAGTTACAATTACATCGCAGGATGTAGGTAATTCTTCTCGAGTCACCTGGGGGCGAAAATTTCAATTCCGATAACTCTTAGTACTGACTTTACCGAAAT
>JAGDQP010020028.1:13473-33951 GCA_022664845.1 Lepisma saccharinum | reverse complement strand
TGTGTGTGGGGGGGGGGGGGTCAGTTTTTGCCAACCCTGGTTTGCTACCATTATTTTGTTTAAGTTCACATTTTCCCCTAGATTATTATTTAAAGGCTGACAATTTTTATGTCCATCTTGGACTCGAACTCGACCACTTCGAAGAACCTGTACTGGCCGATTTATCATTTTTTCCGAGATTAATATCAAGGAAGTTGAAATTGAAAATATACAGAACTGTCATTCTTCCGGTAACACTTTACGGTTGCGAAAGTTGGAGTACGACCTTAGCAGATGAACATAAATTACGGGTGTTTGAAATTAAAGTCTCGAGAAAAATATACAGGCCAAAACGGGATGAGATGACTGGAGAATGGAGAAGACTGCATAATAAAGAACTCCACGAAGTGTACGACTCACCTGATGTAAGAATAATGAAATCGCGACGACTAAAATGGGCAGGCCATGTAGCTCGGACGGGAGAAAAACAAAGACTATATTGCATTTTGATTGGAAAGCCGGAGGGAAAGAGACCGTTGGGAAGATGGAGACGACGTTGGGAGGACAATATTAGAAGGATCTTGGAGAAATAAGTGTCTGTAGTGAAAACTGTCTTGATCTTGCCCAGGATAGAGCCCGATGGCGATGAACTTGCGAGTTCCGTAAGCCATAGAGCAAGTAAGTAAGTAAGTAAGGATAACTCATTTTTCAAGACAAAATAAGTTATCAACTTATACCTCTAATTATTCATTTTAATATTCGGTCAGACTTTATTTTATTATTATCGAGCATATTATTCTCTACTTAAAATAGAGAAAAATATGAAGAATCTCCATTTTTATAATTGAACAGTTGAAAAAAAAAGAATAGATTAAGAAAAAAAAAATCCAAAAGAGACAAACCGCACGGCTGCCGCATCGCATGTGTGAACCATCCAATGCTGTGCAATGACCCGTAAGGCACTTGCGGCTCCCGCACGGTCGCTGCACCGTTATGGGCAATGCGGCAGGTATGCGGCACCGTCCCGCAGCCGCAGTATGTGTGAACCACTCCGGTCGCCGCACAGCTGCCGCATCGCATGTGTGAACCGGGGACTCCTCTCTCCGGTAGAGGCCGCATTTTGTTGTTCTCTACTAACGTCTCTCATAATAATCAGCGTCTCCAATAACGACCTTTGCCGTTCTCCTGAAAAATGACGAAAAGCTTGATACGCCCTTATCCAAATTTGCCCTTCTATTGAAAGCAGAAGATCCACGTTTATCCTTCCTTGTTACCAACCTTTGGCTTATAGTTGAAACTGTTAGAGGATAAAGGTGTGTAAAAGATATAGATATGTAAAAGTATTATGTATTTCAATATTTAGTATTTATTATCCGGCTATTCAATCTTTGCATGAGACTCTTACTCCGACGATCAGGGCGTGTGCTCTTTGTTCCATCTGACGTCATGAACTGAAGTGCCTACTTGGGGGAACCCGGGCTTGACGGTGAGGCGACACCCAGTTCTATAAAACTGGCCTATACTCTAGCAGTAAAGTCGAGCGTCGAAATGAAAAAAACTGGTACTGTTGCTTGAAGCAATTTTAATTTAATAAGAACGGGTTAGAATTCTTATAAGTCTTTTTGTCTCTCTCAAGGTAACCAGTAACAATATTTTACATAGATTTGTGTAATTAGTATCTCGGTTCTATAACCTCCGATACGTACATCATAACTTAATTCTCTCTTAAAACATTTTCTGCTTCATCTTGATTAGATACAAAAATTATACAATTGCAGTTTTATATTAACTTCCATTCAGGATGTTGTTCTGTATTTACGGTTCCTAGATATGACATTCATAGCATTTTCGATTGACCCCTACCGAGCATCATTATACATACATTTCGATCAAACGCAAAACAAAGAACTGTAGCGAAAAGAGAGAAATTGATTCTAAGCAGATTATCGTATTTATCGGATTACAATTTCTCAACTCTGCATCAGCTGTGGATTATTCTTGTGTACAGGTTTTATATTAGTAATTACATCATTTAATTATATATATTACGTACTTTAATTAAATCGTATACAGTATTTTACTTTGCCATCTCGTAGCTTACGTAATGTTCCTGTTTGAATTTTACATCTCATACCCAATATAATCAGAATACAGAAAACAGTAGCAATTCTTAATTTCTTAGTTGTATTTGCTTTAGTAAACCCCGTTAAATCAATTGAGCACAATATTTATACATAAGATAATCCGAAATATATGAATTTCATTTCAAACCGGGATGCCTTTTCGATACTACCCCACATCCTAGCATGCTGATTCATTAGATAATTTTGTTTTGCTTTAGTTATATTTTACGAAGATCGTTAGGCTGCCTTTTATATATCGCCCCGTACATAAATAAACCATAATTTAATCGCACCCAAGTCAATGACTGGTAAGGTTACCGTTACAGGTGTCATGTTACATTAAAAAAAAAATGAGTTCTGATGGTGGATGAAAGTGTTGTGTTATTCTTGATTTACAACACCCCATTTAAGTTATTCCTCGTCTGAATAAAGAGATTCAGAAACGATAAAGGATCTGTGTATGTTACACAGACAAACGAGTTTATTTGTGGAAGGAAAAATGTAACATTACACCTTTATCCTCTAACCGCTTCAATTGTGTTGATTATTCTTTATGATAATTAGTGTTCTACCCGATTGTAAAGATGAAGAAATGGTGGTTTGCGATTGTTTTCCATAAGATAAAAATAACCTAAGTTAACCTGCAGTTTAGTGCAAAGAACAGTAAAGGTTGGCTTCAACCTCCCATTAGTTAGGTTATTATTATTAAAAACATTAAAAAATATAATCCTTAATAACTGTTCAATGACATTGTGTGAAACCATTTATTTGTGCTGCTCCCCAGACAATACCTAGGTAGAAAACAGTCGCCAGGACGAAAAATTCTACATAGTGTTAAGTATGTTAGTAGTGCTTGGCAATACTGCTCTTCATGTTTGAACTTCACATTTGCTGGCAAGGAAATCAACGGCGTTTTGTTACCAACGGATCAAACAACTGGAAGAGTAGAACTTGTAATGGAACAGGAGGTTACTACATCTGATTGTGTACTGTGTAGAAGGAAGAACTTTTATTTGCCATTAAAAATAAAACTTTACAAAATGGTATTTACGTATTTTATTTGCAAAGGAAGTTTATGCATAGGAATTTTATGTACAGTTGAAGAAATTGCCTCTGAAATTTCTTGCGAAGATCTATTCAAGTAGCAATCAAAGCTTGTAGTCGGTAACAGGGGTGGACTGACCCGGCCAGAAACCATGAATTCCTGGTTGGGCCCACCGCTGACCCTTTTGTCTTGGAAAAGTAATATTACCCAATACAGAAGACCACTTCATCCACTTTTCCTACTACTAGTAGTGTAAGGGTCTTGGCGGTCTTCCAAAATTATCAATTTTGACACACACGACTTTTCACCAACATAAAGGCAGTGCATGAAGTTACGATCTCAGCATACCTTCTGTAGTAGGACCCTCACAAATCGCAAGAAGCGGCCATTTAAAGTTTAATGGTAAGTGCGCATTGCTTTAATACATTCGTATTCTTTTAAGGCATTGTATTTACTTAATCCTTCGTTTTTTTTAGTCCTAATTTGTGTATTTAAGGCTCTTATAAGTTCTTTTTGGGAGGGCAACTACCATGAAGGGTATTGAAGTCTCTCGAAATGTGTTTTTGGAGCCCTCGTGCCACGAGGATTCTTTTGGTTACCAATGGCCCACAAGTCGAAACAAACAACTAAAAGTATGATTATTTCCAAAGCCTAAATTTAATGTACAGTGCTCAAACCCCGAAGAGTTTTTTCTGTTTCATACTCTGTGCATACAATATTTAGTGGACAGTGATCCATAACATTATTTTTATGCTACTTAAACTCGTGGGTGCATATTTTATGCGCAAAGAGTACTCTCGTTACCATGGCAAGAAAGACGAAGTGACGTAAGACATACAGTCCATTTTATGGGCATCAGCTAACATACTCTAACATTTTAACTGGGAATCATTCTTGATAGTGGATTACTAGTTCTCCGGGGACTTTTGTGTGTGTGTGTTGCTGGGGGGGGGGGGGGGGGTAAGTAAGTAAGAAAGAGGTTGTAAAGCTGAAAAGTACTCGCCGAGTTTTAGAACTCACCACTATCGTTAGAACAGTATTGATGATTTTCATCTAACAAAAATTGTTAGAAATATGGTAAGATGAGCATTCGGAGAAATGTTGATTGTAGGTGATGTAACAGAAGGACGCAGGTTTTTAAGTGGCGAATGTATTCTTCTGAGAATCGTGTGTGGAGTTTTCTTCGTCTTTTCTCTTTTAGTTGATTGCGTAACCGCTTTTTGTCCTTGTTTCGTCTTGAGAAAACTCAACTTGTTAATCCACGGGAGCATCACAGAAGCTGTTTTTTTTTTCAGTTCAATTGCCTTGGCAAACAATGCGTCTCATATACACCTCACATCCATATGTTCATTCTCTCGCACACACTCACATATTCTCTCACGCATGCAGACACATACATCTAAAGGGTCTTTCACGTGTATATTGGCTGTTTGTCTTTGCGTAGCTGAACTCAAAACATCGTCAACAAAATGTAAAATGCTTGTCTAAATTGACGTCATATGTTTTCTATGTATATGGATGGTTTTTAAAAAAGAGGTTGTGTATATGTACACGTTGGTTTTGTGTACATATATAACCTGCATGTTCCACAGTAAGTTTGTTTACCTTATAGTTCTGATAAGGCAGAAACCATAAATCATGTCTTCTTTAGGCTATGATGATGTTTCCTCTTATCACCTTTGCGGTTGCACGTAACAGTAGCACCGTCATATTGAAACAGCGTTTCTCAGTTTCTCTCTCTCTCCAAAGCTCTTGCCTAGTTTGAATATGGGTAATAAATAATAGATGTGCCTTGGTCGGTTCTACGTAGGTACTGAATTGTAATTGAAATTCCAAGAGCAGCGCAGTGATGAACAATTTGATTTCAAGTACAGCATGATTAACATTTTGGTTACAATATTTCATCTACTACGGAAGGGCTAAATCTTTATGCACGAACAACGGAGATTTCAGATCTAAAATTGCATTTTTAGCGGTGGCTTTAGGGAACAGCTTTGTTTTGTCCGTCTGGCTGACTGTGACAGTAGGCTTTTAGGCGATACCGACCAGGTCTAAAGGATTCTACGGTCTATTAGGGGAGTTCGTACAATCAAAAAATTATCACAACCGGAAGCGTCAGCGTTTAAACTACAAAGCACTTGCTTACAATAGTAAATATAAGTTCTACGCAATGTTAGAAGCGATGTATTAAAGTAAACTTGTTTTGGGAAGTTGTGTATCAAATCAATGCGCTGGATATTAAAGAGTGGAAATGTTAAGGTTTTGTCAGTGTTGCCAACGTGGTAGGCCTATAAAGTTTAAATTTTCAAATGGCACTGCGCCGGATTTTTCGATACTTGGTCTTATCCTCTATGCTAAGTACAGATCACAGTGTTGCAAACTACATGTCCGTACATCGGAGGTATACTACGCTATACCACTTTTCGCAAAACTCGACATTAATTTATACAACCTTGTGCCAGCCATCCTGACCATCTTCTCTGGTTTCCCTCGGTCACACCAGGCAAGTACTGGGATGGTACCTTGAATAATAAATAATATGGTAAAAGGAAGAAAAGCAGTAACTTTATTTCGGTTAAATGACTAAAATCTACATAACTAAAACCACGGCATAAACATGAAGCATTTCTTGGGGAACCAGTATTGCCAACTGCAACTTTTCTTTGTTGTCAACCGTTCCTAAAGAAAAGTCGATTCGCAACACAGCTATTTATCGCTGTACATTATTTTCGTGGTAATTTTAAAATCTATTTTGCCCCTGTCTTTGTCGAGAAGTAAAAACGTAAGACGTAAAATTAACTTAAAAAAAAAAAAAACTTACGGGGAAAACGTAAGACCTGGCAACTCTAGACTGGGATGAAGATAATAAAGTTCTGCTCTCATTGAAAAGTAATAGAGTATTATGTATTTACCACAGACGTTACTCGCATAAAAATGAACACTTATATTGGCTGCGGATTCGGCGTAATTTTAAAAGCAGACTATATTAAATATTTTAAGTTTATTATTTAATAAACGTCGTGACGTACCACCTAAGAACCTTCCGTGTAACACAGATTAAAACCCCTCGCTTTAAAACATGTATTACCTACGTATCATAGGGTGAGTTCCATAACTAGTCTCGTGCTCATTATTTTTTTAAAGTAAGGTTGAGATTTACTGGCATTCATATGAGAATGATCAAGTTAAAAACAAGTAGGTCTACACAGGAAAATTAATTCGGTTGTCAAAACACACTCGATTCCAAGAACCGCTCCCGTGTATACTTCTCGAGAAATGTTTTTTTTTTTGTTCCTCAGATCAATGAAAGTAAAAAAACAACCTGAAAACGTTCAATTTCCCCCTTTGATAGGTGTGGTCCTATCATTTTTTACTTAGCTCAAGAGATAATGCAAAGTTAAATAGCTCATTTAGTACTGTAATGGAAACACTGCGCAATGTTCATGTAGTAGTGAGACGAGAGCACCTGTGAGTGGATGTGCTTGTCAGGTGAATCATTGATTGCAATTAAGTATTTGAATGCAATGGTTGTAGAACATATTATGCACTTCGTTGATATACCATTACCGCTAATGTATCCATTACCTTGTATTTATTACAATAAATTCTGCAGGAAATTATTCCTCTCAATGACGTTCACGAATCGCTTCTCTTCTAAATTATGCACATTGTAGCGATTACTCATCACAAGTTTATTATACTTGTATGTGACTTATTCTTTTTTTTTTTTTTAAGTAAACGTGCCTTGACATTACTTTTTTAGTCATGTTGACAGCTGAAATATTTAAGTGATTTCACTTAGCATGAATTACAGTCGAAAGCTTTCTTTTATGTCGTGTTCTGGTGTAACGATGTCAAAACTATACAAAACATTGAGTAACACAAACATTTGCAAAGTACCGCTACTTAAGAGGCAGCGGTACTTAGGCTACTTGGCTTCGGCAGCCTTGCAAAATAAGTCTCCAATTTAACATGGATTTTTACTCATTTCTAGGACTATCATGTTTTACATCACGTTCTTAAAAATAACTTAAGGTATAAACATCATAAAGGTAAGTAAGTGAAGGCTTTATTAACTTTTCTTTCTTCTTAGAAATAAAGGTTGTATGGGACGCTTAATTTGCAGGCTGGAGGAAGGAACGCAGGACTATTCATTTCAGTGGCCGAGGTGTGCTTCTTTGCGCCTCCCGCAGCTCAGAACGTTGGGTCTCGGCTTTCGATCTCTCCTTTCGGTTTGACGCCCTAAAACCCTGGCGTTGCAGAATCTGTGGATCTCTTTCACCGTGTATTTCACTGTTTCAGATTCTGATAGCTTTGCTAAATGTTTTAAAATAATACTAGCCAGTTCCGAACGTTTTAATTACGTGGTTCACTGAAGCAAATAAAAATGGCGATGCTCAATGCAATATCACAAAAATAGACCGCTGGACAGTTTCTAACAAAAATTGGGACCGTTGGCTAGGAGTATGTTGTGTGATATGGGAGACATACGCAAAGGAAACTTGGACAATCATTTGAACTTGAATTTTATTTATGGTCTTTAGGCATCTAAGGCTCAGGCCGCGATGGGGAGGGGAAAGGATTTGGGAAGGTGTCGGTCAGGGTCTATGTTGCAAGCGCCATCCCGGCTTTTGCTTGGTGCAACTGAAGAACAACCCTGGAAAAACCTCAGTAAGGATGGTCGGCTGCTGGGATCGAACCCACAACCTCCCGAATGCTACGCCAACGCTCTACCACTGAGCTACGCCGGCTCGGTGTTGGACAGTAGTGTCAGGGATGTGTGTTTATTAGCGGAAATCACAAGAATGTTGATATTGTTTATGAATATTGCTGCATTATGAGAACTGAATTTCCGATCGTAAGCGGCGAGATGCATTTGATGGGAGTACAGATGCATGCTTTAATAATATTTCAAATCAGTTTGACTTTTTTAGGTGCACAAATTATGCGTCCGTGAGAAAATATTTGTTTATTGAATTGTTATCAACGTACTAAACGAGCTGATTGATTTGTAGAGTAAGGACGGAACCTACATTGTGCGGTATGGTCTTGAGTAGTATAGAGGTCTCCGAACCAGACTTGAACCAGTGACCATGTGCACACAAGTTTCTTTACTATTAATATAATTTGTGATGCTCCGGCTATTTTACTTCTATGGGTAGCTCAAGGACAAGGTTTCTTCAATCTACACCTCAGGGTAGGTAACACTAATCACGGGCGTATCGTGACGTCATATATGAAACTTCCAATGGCCAAGGTGCCTGCTTTGATGGACCTCAAACTGGAGGTGAGGCGACACTTGGTATGTTACTATAATCCTTTGCCTAGGGGACACAAGATCCACTAGCGGGTTATATGTGACTTGCGATAAGAAAAACAGAGGTACTTCAGTTAAGAGTTTATTAGTCTGAGAAGACTTAGAATATAAAAGCTCTGTTGACGGATCACCAACAACACTATTTATCTCCAGAAGGTAAATTGTCTTTCTCAGATATATACAGTTTATACAATATCTTATAACTTAAAGTATTTACTTTCAGCGTAAAGCAATCGGCAACATGACATAAATAATATCCCGACAAATCTCAACTTCAGTTTCCGTTCATAAAACAGATAATTTCTTAATGTTTCTCCGTCTATAAAAAAGCCTGCCATCTAAATAGCTTTACGAATATTGTAACAGTAAACAATTGACAGCTCGCACGGAAATTCACACTGCATCGTCCAATATAATGTGCATTTGCGATCAAGTATAATACCACACCGGAAATATAGATTAACTATATCTTTCTCTTGCGTGTGCAAATGAAGGTAACATAACTGTAATGCTGTGCAGACTTTTTAGTGCTATATAAATTGTATAAGATCTAACAAAACGAAATTTATATCTTTCAAACCTAAATCAAGACCAACCGAACATAAACTTTATTGCATAAACATGGGCTTTCCTTGAGCTATTGCGCCCATTTGCCAAACCTAAAACGGCCTTGTCTAACGTGGCTCACATGGCTACATGTAGCCATAACAAAATGGAGAGGCATTTTAGCTGTTTTTCACGTGTTATCACTTGATTGGTTCACCTAAAGACCAACTGGCTTGAGAAACTACCAGTTTTAAAGAATATCATGTACGGAAATACAAATTTCATCACAGTATATCCCTCTCAAGAATCGGTAAGTATGTTCAGTATGTGATGGACCTAAACAAGTACCTCTCCTTGGGAAGATTGCAGCCAATTAAATGGACCAGGTGGATTTATGTAAATCTCTACCTTAGTCCGTAGTGCACATTACCTGTCTATTGGCATCAACATTCGCTAGTAGAAGAATATGCTAGCTGGACAGGCAATAGCGTTGTTGAGTTCGTTTAGCTTCTTACATGAACTACAATCAACTGTTTTTAACATCTCACTTCACATTTCGCGTATGCATAGTTTTTGTGGCAGTCATCGAGTAATTTACTGGTGATTTTACAGCATAGTAGACAGACAGAGAAACTGTCTCGGTCACTAGTCAAAGGGATACTAAAAATGGGGTAGAGCCAGCGTATTTATCGACACTTCCAGAAGCGTATGCATTCATTGCTTTCTATTCTCGATGTGGGAGTGCGCTAACTGATGCCATTATGGTTGAAATACCTTTTACGATAGTCTACGTATTACATAATATAATACAAAAAAGTGTATGATAAAATTGGTAAACAGGGAAACGTGTTTTTGAATGAACTTGAATGGTCTACGATAGAAATTACACTATAAATAAAACCTGGCGTATTGTTTAGATAACGTAAACAACTATTTAGGCTCGAATGTAAATTTTACTAGATAGTAAACTTGTCAGATTTTGAAGCATTATTCCAGGCAAAATATTAGGTCACTTACGCAAGGACTTTGAAAAGAATCCATCCACACCTACTTTCTATTTTAAGTTTGTGCATATTTTACACCGAATACACGTATTTAAAAAGAATAGCTTCGAACTGTATTTGGCAACACTGGATCGTGGCATGGTAATCAGGTATGTTGTCCGTTAGCAAAGCAATTCGCATCGCATCTTCTTTTCTTGTGAAGCTAGGTCAAACGACAAGGAAGAAGGTTTGTCCGTGGAAGTACCATTGGAGAACGTCTGACTGAGAGAGCAAATTGTCCACCATTTGCAAAACAAGGGCAAAGCCAAGGGGAGGGGAGTGTTTGGAAAGGAAGATACAACGGCAACTAATCGGCACGTAAACTTTGCCCACAACGTGTTGATCCATCTGTAAGTATACATGTTATTTTTGAATGCCCTTCAGGGATTCTTTCTTGCTCTCCCGATCTTGCCGGTTTTTCGGGAGGGACGGGGGAAGGAAAAGTTGCAGGTGTGTGCTTTTCCTTTGCCGTGAGGGGTTTTGAATCAGTAAGGAATCCTGGGAAGAGCAGATGCGAAGCCATATTATGTATGCTTAGATTTTTTTTCTTTAATTTTATGTATGCTGGTCATGATGTGACGAACAGTTGCATGTGTCACCGGAACTTTGTCACCAGTATTTTTTTCGTCTGCTGAAAAAAAAAACTTACGGTAGTAGTTTACTTTTTATTCCACCCAGACAGTTGCAACGTTATTTTTCGCCATTTAGGAGGTAAAAAAAAAAAAAAAATACTTTAAGGTTTTCAATTTTGTTCAAAGCGTGTCTTTTTAATACCGTGCACTCTCCCCTTTTGTATTTAATTTTGTTTTGCCCAACTGTAACACAGACTGTAGTTGCCCAAAAGCTCAAGGCAGGTGAGCTTCATACGAACGACGTTCAATTATATATCTCCAGACACAATCGGAGAACTTCGTTTTGCGGTCGTGTTTTGCTCTTACAAAATTGTCGTCTGTTTCTCCCAATCCTGGTGAGTGAGTTGTGAACACCAAGCATGAAACAAATGCTACAGCGTTGACTCATCTACGCTTGGCAGCCTAAACTTGGCAACAATGCCCCAGAGACAGAGATACTTCCACCGCTTCAAGAGCACTGAATTCAATTTGCTGTTCCCTCACTCATAGAATCAATGAACCCAAAATTTGTCCCTCTCATTGGCTGCCTTGTCGTTTGTTTTTTTCAAGGTCAACTGGTATAAGGCTGTGGACAAACTATAGCGCCCCAACGAAAGCACAATTTGTCCCTAGAGGCAAAGATTATTCCGGTGTGCGAAGTAATGATTTTTCAAATGTTTAACGAATCCATGAATCATTGTATCCTTTTGCCGTACAAAATATGACTTGGTCTCAACTTAGCGCTGGCTAGGTTAGCGGTCGATTGTAAAACTGGGGGTAAGTCACGTATGAACCGATTATTTACCTTCTACCTCTTAACCGAAACTCTTCGTTCTGTTCTCGTTTACGGAACCCAACCTCCTTCCATCCCCACGAACCCGTGAATGGTATACGTATGGTGGATTTAATACGATTCAACAAGTTTTACGTTACGTAACATGATAGTACTACAATTCTTCAGTACACAGTGCAGAAAGTAGTTTAGTGTAATTCAGAAGGGCATGTAGGTAGATTTTGTTAAATTAAAAATAATGCGTTTTTTCAATAAAAAACAGTTTTGTTTCACTTTTTTTTCTTTCAAAATATAGGTGTTTTTTTTCAGACAGCAAGTATTTAATACTTCAGGGTGCGGATAATCAGTATAATCAGCAGGATTGGAGTTCAAGTTCTCAAACATTCATCCCAATTTACTATTACTTCGTTTTTCTGCAGCCTTACGAGGCAAATGATGGGATTATTTATGCATTCACTTACACATTGCTATACTTCCTACACCTTCACCCTGACAACATAAGGAATTAACTAAGGACATATGGACTGAAGTTATTTGGTGTAGTTCCTCCAGCGAACTGAAGAAATATTTTAATTTATAGGAATAATTTAAGTTTCTACAGATAATACAACTTCGAAGACATCTTTACTGTAAAAAAGGGTAGTATAAATCCGTAGGAAATACCCTTGTAAAGAAGCAACTCCCAGAGGGCTATGGGAAATAATATTTCAAATTATATCATAACTTAGCCACGTTCCTCGGCTCCCCCAGCGCTTTTATTGAAAGTATAATAGTAGCTATCCGGACGTAACAGTATGGAGGTCGTTTGAAATATTGAAGTTTAAAATAGGATGGCAATGCTGACAACTAATAGCTTTGATTCAGGGAAAACCATCGTATGTTACGATTGTGTCGAATATGTACACTTGAAGTTCGTTACGGATACGTCGGTCGAACTGTATGGATGTAATTTTCCACAGTTAATTTTTAAAATTAATTGGCAACACTGTGGGACCTGAAGTTCCTCTATAACGTGTCCCAGTACGTAGATACAAGTTTTGGTCCTGATACGTTAATCAAGACCAAAAAAAATTATCTGAAATTCGTTGGCAACACTGACCGGAAAGACCCACTTCAACTGTCCCAGTTCCTAGTGCACATGTCAAATTTGGTGATCAATGCACACGTGTATGTAGTAATATAAAGGCATTTCTATAAGTTAAATTTTAAAATAGGCTTGCAACACTGGCAACTGGGGTGCTTGAGATCGGGGATATTGTGTTGAATGATGATTATGCTAAGTATGGGGAAGATGCTGTATGAGAGAACTTAAAAAAAATAAAAGTTGGTAACACTGAGAACTGGTCAACCCGGAATATATCACGTATACCAAAAATTGTTTGTAATCTTACCACATCTAGGGTTTAATTCTTGCTTGCTTGAGACGTTAGCAGTATTACAAATTCATTTGTTGAAAGAAAGGACATTTTGAAAACAACGAAGGCATATGTTCTCTTTCTAAAAACAAACAAACAAACAAAAACAAACGCTACAGTTTTTTTTTAAACTAACTTTTTTATTTACAACTCTACGTATAGGTCGTTTTCAGTCAGGGACGTATTTAGAGGGTAGGTCCCGACCTGTTCCCAAAATTCAAAGCGTTATACAGAATTTGTAAAATTTAGGCGTAATTAGCCCCAAAACATATTTAATACTCACACACACCTTGGACCCAAAGTCCGTGGAACGCGATGAGAGAAATCCACTCTCACCCTATTTCAACGGACCCTGCCTTGTACCCCTCACAAAACCAATTTTCAGTATTTGTATTAAATAAAACAAGGTACCTTTTATTATTGATAGAGAGATTTCCTACATCGAGATTTCGTGCTTTGATTTCTCAGACGGTAGCGCGTCTGACTACGAATCGGGCGGCCCGGGTTCAAATTCTGGCCAGGACACTGGAGACTTTTCTCACAGCGTTCCCATGCCTGGCGCTCTGAGGTGCACTCAGCCTCCTGTCAAATTGAATACCAAAGTGTCCTTGGTATTCCTGGGCACCTTGGGAAGGTAAACGCGGTCGAGCGTGGGACTGACCACCCCACCTCACTTCGTACCATAGGTCAAGAAAATGTGGAGCACTACCTCCACATCCCTCCCATGCGCCGCTCACGACGCGTGCGTATCGCATAGGGAATAGCTTTAGCTTTTTTTTTTTTCTAATACTAAAATAAGAAATATACTTTACCTATCATGGCATTGAAGTTCAAGGCCAAAACAGGTAGAAAAGGCGACACAACTAGTTGCAGTAAATTCGATAACAAGCCATATTCAATAACTTCCCCGTGATTGTGATCTGATCAGTTTTTTTTTTTTTTTTATTTAGACATTCCTGTAGTCAATTATTTGGAAGTTATTTTTCCACCGATTGCAATAAGAGAAATATATGATACTATTTTTGTTTTCTTTTCCTCGTGTGATCAAACACCTATCTTTTTTCTTTTATGCCAATCGGTATACATTTTATAATTATACTATTTGCAACCATATGCAGTGTTGCCAGATGGTCGGTATTGAATTTCCCTATTGAAGCATCAGAAATTACCTTTTTCCAAGAAATTTCCCTATGCTTACATTTGCTACTTCTTCTCTCACTCTTTTACTACAAGTGCCACTAATATTGCTACTACTATTACCAGGGGGTTATTTATATGGGAAACAGAGTAATTCCCTGGCACCTCGTGTGTTTTCCCTGGTAGCTCACTTACCCGTTTTATTGTAGGGAGGGAAAAGCAGGGCATTTAGGACAAGTGCTTGGGCATATTCCACCTACTTCTTTCGGTAACAAATAACACCCTGAATATTAGTATTACTATTACGTGGCTGCTGTTGCTATTGTAAGATAGGCTCTTCAAATAACAGTCCATTGACTCTCACAAAAATACATTGTTGAGCTAAGAATGCACAAGAACATTATTTCTAAAGAAAATAGAAACGCCCATGCAAGTATCGAAATGATAACTCACCCTAAATAGTTAAAATTTCCTTGTTCTTCCCATAACTAATTTTGAAAGAGTGCCTTTCTTCGAAAATGTAATTTATTATTTATTAAGCTTTAACATTGAGAATATTTATATCACAATCCTGTCTTGTATAACGCCAAAATAAATGGTGCAAAGTTTTACACAAACAAAGCATTTCATTTTAACATTTGCTACTTCAAAGGTAAACTGCGATGATTTTTTTTTTTTTTTACCTTCTTACAACAACTATGCCACCTTGTGTACTATTGTAACTTTTGTTTTCCATATAGTCAATTGAAAGTAAAAATATACTAAAGCAGAATCTCCCTACATTTGAATGTATTTTAAGAAAATTTTCCATTTTTCCTTTTCGGCAAATTTTGAGCATTTTTTATTACATCTGGCAACACTAACCGTGTCACTGTTATAAGAAAAAGCAGTATTGCCAGCCTCGGAAGCAAAAATATCTGTATATTATGTAGAAAGCTGTAGCTTAAGTACGTGAGACTATGGGTATTCATTATTAATTCTGACGTACCCAGGTTCTGGATTTGCAAGGGACTGATGCACAAAAACGAACGAAAGTTAGAAATTGTGTGTGTGTGTGTTTTTTTAATTTTTTAATATTACAAATAAGCAGATTTCATGCGATCGGGAAGGCAGCATTTATTTACTTCACTGTGTAAGGTAAAGACTTCTTTTCTGAAACAATAAAAGAGAATGTCGGTTATGTTTAGATAAAATTTGTTTATTGTGCTTTGTAGGGTATAAAGGTGTAATCAAAATTACTTTTGATTGCAAATAAAGTGTTTAATTCCACACGATTTTTCACTATCCGTGTCCGCGCAAATACCAGTCATTTTTGCATGTAATTGGGAGTTTGCTGTAGGGTATAATGGAATCATTACATGCGGCAAGACACTAAGACAGTAATTCGTTTTCTTTCGCGATTCTTATTCTCGTGTTTTGTAAGACTTTACATCGTGTATCTTTTATTTTATTTTTCATAAAGCCAGAATAAACTCCTAACCTTAAATATGGAAAATCGTCATGAAAGCTTAACATATAATTAATGTCCTAATCATTTTTTTCTTCTTTATTGTCTGTAGTATTGTTGTCTCCCACGTACTGTCTTCAGCACCTCTTTATTATACATATTCTGTATCCAGCTGATTTTTTCCATTCTTCTCCATACTCGCATTTCGAAAGCAATCGATTTTCTTTCTCAACTCTTTCCTCGTGTCCATATCACACAAGACTTTTTTCCTAATTTCTTTCTTCATCAGACAAAAAAAAAAACATATTAGTTGGTGCTTCTTTCCACATTGCTATTCGCGCCTTTTTCATATTCGTATATTCTAAGAAAATATGCGAACCTGGCAACGCTGGTCGAACAATCGAGCCCGTGCAGAAGAAGGGGCCATCTGTCGAATAGATTGCTATAAGTTTTGCCCTCGTCATGATGGTGGTGATGATGATGATGAGACGGACGGAGCTCGTTTCCTGTAACGAAAAGACCTTGAGAACAGGAAGATGAGTTATAAAAAAAAAAAAAAGGAAAGCCGCGGGAGAAGAGTGAAAGAAGCCGGTGGAAGATTTATTTGGACAAGGTAAAAGGTTTATTCACATTGCAACGTGCAAAGAATGGATATTCTTAGAAGTCCTACTTTGAAGGAACCTAAAAAGGTAAACTTAGAATTCGCACAAAAAAAAAAAAAAAAAATAAACAATGTAACGTACAGTTTATCCAGTGCACATAAATAGTTTTTCACAAGAGGACGCAGTAAACGAGCTTGACTTTTTTTTTTTTTGTAATTAAGAGGAAAGAAGAACTGCAAACAGACGAAAGATATTTTTGCTGTTGTTTACGCTTCTAAATGAATGAAGATTTGTTGCTTCTGGCTAATTAGTATGCCATTCAATGAATTTAAAATGTTCCTTAATATTCAGAGTACAAAAAGTAACACAACGTGACTGAATTTAGTTTGTTATAATTAATGCGTAATTTTAAATTAATTATTCTACAACGTATTTTTTTTTAGATTATTTAAATTGTGTTTTAAGTTAGGTTTCACTCATGATCTATATTTGCAATATTTATATACAGAAAATTGATAATCAAACCATATTATCACATTATCGTTTTTTTTTTATATCGATGATTTGATTTCCAACGTTGATATGAACGGTATATAATGTTCGATACGCCAAGGATCTCGTTTTTGAAAATCGAAATGAGGAAATCCCAAAGTTCTGTATTTTAAATCTATTTGTAAAGCACTAAAATCTGTTTTTAACATTAGCTTCTACTATAAGCGTAATTCTTAACCTTTATTTTGTTCGCAACACTCCCACAGAGTACCTACACCCCTCCAGAACAATTTCCTGTTTCAACCCCTGCTGTTAGATGCAGTGAGGTTACTTATGGCATCTTTAGCTCAGGCCGGAAGAGGAAGGTATCGGCCAGGGCGTTACTTAAGATACCACTTGCCTGATGAAACTGCGGGAAACCTGGTAAAACTTCAGTCAGGATGGTCGAGGTCACGGGGTTCGAACTCGCGTGCCTATCCGAAGTTTGCGATGTTGCCACCTAGACTACAGGTGTGGGTAACTTTTTGATAAAGAGTTGAACTTTCTTACAACTTAGTCTCTTTTCATTCGCTGCATCTGTAGTCGATGATCACGGTTGAGAATAACAGATTTATTGTTTATAAAAGTACCAATAGAAGTATAAAAACAAGAAGTTAAGTAAATGTATGATATGTTCTACCACAATACCCAAATCAACTTACTGTTCACGTATATATGATGGTAATGGTCTGTGACATATTCGCTGCAGGGGTGCACTCGTAAATATTCCAGTACCGGAACGTTTCAGTTTTTACCATATGTCATAGCAATAACTGTGAAGTGAGGAATAGGCATAAAACAAAATTGTAAATATTGACAAAAATATGGAATACTTTATCAATTAAATTTGAAAAGCATAACAGTTAAAAACGGAATAAGAAACATTTAATAGACGAAATGTCATAGTACACAATATTTTATTTTACGTACTGAAACAGTCCAATCTTGATACAACCACATATTAATGTGTTACAAAAACTTAGCAAGTATATTAGAATCCTCCAAATTGGCTGGTTTTGCTTGTCTTGTTCTGGTCTCATCTCCAGTTCGGTGCTTTTGCAACCACGTTTTCACATACAGCTCTAAATCCCAGTCTCTGCGCAATTTCTCAACCATTAAACTTGACACATGTGACAACGTCAGTCTTGTACGGGTGGGAGTAATGCTAAGATTCATTAGACCCAGTCAAATTATAAAATGGGACATTTTTCTTCCTAAAATACACCCCTGATTGGCTGCATTCAACGGGCTGAGCGCTCACTGTATTTGTCCTTTGAATGCCACTGAGTACTTTCGGCTCACTGTGAGCCGCCGCTGTTATTTTGAGCCAAAATTTTTACGCTCACTTGTGAGCCGGAAATTGGGCGCCAAGAAGTAGCAGAAGACGTGTCGTTGGGAGTATAAAAGTTAATAAATGATGCCCATAAGTTTCGAGATGACTTTAAAAAATGCATTAAACCTTTTAAAGAAGAAACGTTACCTTTATTGGTAATACATCGACAATATCAATAGAAGTACGGAGCGCTTTACAATATTCAACTGTTCGTTGAACTCTACAAGCTTCTTGTCATCCGAAGGATTTCCGATCCCAGAGGCTTCACTGAGGGCTCAGCCCGTTGAATGCAGCCAATGACTTGTAATCAATCCATGGAAATTTACGTGTATATTGCCCATGTATGAAGCGATGCAGCATTTTTAATAGAAATGCAGCATGTTAAAAATAAGGGATGGTACGTAATAAGGCCAAGACAGGGTCACTACCTTTCTCTTATCTTTTCTCATGGATGGAGTAAAATTCGTATATCTAAAATTTCAATTTTCAGTTTTATTTCTTATTAGGCTACGTAGGCTAGGTATTAATATTTTAAGGAGAATGAGGTTTATAACTTTTGACCAGACACCAATGTACTGACCTTTCTGAGCGTTGTTTTCCAGCTAGTTTGAATGTGCGTGCGTATGTTAGTGTGCAATCACTATAACTTCGGGTCTTTTTTTTTTTTTTTGGACGAGAAACCGCAGCAGAATATAGCTTTATACATTCCTCACGTTTTTGCATTCCCACTCCTAAATCATATTCTGGCAACTGGTTATTTAAAAGTCGTTTACCTAACTGTTTCCTCTCCGTTTCAGCAATGTTTGCGGGCGCGGATGAGTATCTTTTAGCGTATGCGCTTTGAGAAGAAAATGTAAATGGTCATTCGCCTTTCTCTCTATATAAATAATTACCTATGTCCTTCTTGTGAGTCTCATTGTACGGGATATTATTCAGTGCTAATCCTCAAATCACGCGCGTGATGGTTATGGTGTACCCCCCCGTGTATTTGCTACTCCCTCAACCCCTCCGTTCGTCCGCCTAAGAGAAATTAACGACAGTTCTTCGTTCTTCGAGTTGGTTGTAAGATTGCAAAAAGGTATTTGCGGTTTTGTTACAAAGGTAAACTGACGAAGCAGTGTGAATTATTTCGTATAGTAAATGTAATTTTCATGAGAGAAGTGTCGTTGCAAAATTTATGCCGAAGTGAAACTTTACATTCATTCTTCTGTCTTTATAGTCAAAGGGATAAAATTGTAAACTGTGTCATGAAAAGAGTATAATAAAATTAGTGAGAGCGCGAGCTCGGGGGAAATGCTGGAAGAGGAATTTTAATTTATTTATGTCCTTTGGGCATCTTTAGATCAGGACAAAGTTGGCTGCCAAGTATCATCGAATATCAACAGAAAGTTCATCCTTATATAGCGTTTGGCATCAGTGTTTGATATTACAAGTAGTCGAAGGGCCACGCTGGCTCAGTGGTAGAGCGCTCACCTCTAGTGCTTAGGATCGTCGGTTCGATCCTTCCTCATGCCATGTGAGCTTTGTGATGGAGAAACACCGTGTGCGTCAGTTTTCTCGGGGCTCTCCCGTTTTCTCTTTACTTTCTTCATTCATCCATCCGGTCTGAGTCAAAATTGCCTAAAGGCTTTAAAATTATATTCAAATTCAAGTTCTCGAGTGATATATCGAAAAATTGGGCAACTCGACGAATACAGTGAAGTTTCAAGAGTGTACTAAGATCAACTTATGCATGGTAATTAATCTTCCATATTAATAGTTAAAAAGTTCAGGGTTCCCACGCATCCGGAAAAATATGGAGTTCCTGGAAAACTTGTGGATTTTTTAAATTTGTTTTTCAGTTCTGGAAAAACTCCTGGAATTTTTACATTGGTCCTGGATTTTTTTTTTTTAATCGGCATGTCTTGAACTGTAAATTTACATTCCTTTAAGAAGTAGAGGAAATTCAGAAATAAGGGAAAAGAACAAAGCAATTACCAATTTTTTTTATTTTTTTTTAAGATACAGAAAACAAGATATAAGCAAATGAGTTAGCGGAATTAACAGAGAAGAAATTAGACTTAAAACTTTGTACAATTCTCTGAAAAGGTGATGAGAAACAAAGCGAAGAATCGTAGCATTTGGACGAGGAGCTTGTTCAACAGCAGGAGGAAGTAAATCTTTTGCAAATGCTAATACAAGTATGTTCTGCATTACTCTCTGGGTCATTCCAGAGAATTTCTACAAATAAAATAAGAATTGGTCGCTCGACTATTTTTTATTTTCTTCATATTTGATACATTGAATGCCATATACAAGTTTTGAAAAAATATATGTATATATACAGATGCTTATCAGAATAATGGAAACACCTGTAGTTGGCAACACGTCAGATGTATGGGTTGGCAGTGGTGTCGTGGCGACCGCAGCGCCGGACTGCTGGTGGTGGTGTGTTAGGTCGGTCTCCATACTACGTCAGGCGTCGTGGAACAGGAGTGTGCAGTGGCTGCAGCAGACGGAGGTAGTGTAAAATGGGAGACCTCTCAGAGTTTCAAAGAGGGCAAATTGTTGGTGCGC
>JAGDQP010020028.1:0-13073 GCA_022664845.1 Lepisma saccharinum | reverse complement strand
TATATATATATATATATATATATATATATATATATATATTGCACATAGTTCGGGATATACAGGGTGTTCAGAAATGAGATTATGCAAAAAACAGCGAATTATAAACTTACACATATTTCGCAAACCATTTGAGATACTTGAATAATTCAAAAACATTTTAAATATAGACATCTCAGAGAATAGTTAAAGCTATGTCTTTAAGTTCTAGCCTCAAAACGGCTATAGGACAGCGTGGTTTATACAGTTGTAAAATATAGGTGAAATTTTCAAATTTAATTTTTTTTCCTGGTTGAATGGAAAGAAATAACAAGCCGTTTTCTTTGTTATTATTATCTACTATTGTTACTGTAATGGCAGAAAAAAAATAACTTCCTGTCTCATTTCCTTTTCTATGTATCGAAACTTCAATTTCTTAAAAATTTAAATTTGTCAAAATTTGAGGGGTTGTAAGTCAAAAGAGGGAGGGAGTACATGCACAAAATTTCGCATAGGAGTTCTTTTGTTTATATTCTGAAACCCCTGAAAGTTTCATTTTGTTATCCAAACGTCTCTATAAAATACAGCTTTTTAAATTTGCTTAAAAAGCTATAGTCGTGTCAATACACATTATTATCGAAAAATGAAGCTATTATTAATAATATCGTATTCTATCAGAGTAATCGTTTAAATCACGTGCCTTAAGCACAAATAGATTACCTTTTACGTTCTTTGTTGGTGCACAGAGCTATTTTAACTTTCTTCTATCTGCTGCTTAACGGCGTAGATCACCCCCGCCATCTTGGTACTCACTTTCCATTGATTTACATGGGAATTGTTTTACTTGTATTATATCTGCAGGAGCATACTTTTAACTTCTGTTTTCGCCCAGCTTATCGTCATGTTCTCTTTTACTTATGCTATTTTGTAGAAATGCAATATTTTACACACGAACAGTATAATTTCCTGTTAACATATCGTGATTTATATAGCAAACTATTAATAATACATTATACTTATATATTTGAAGAAACTTCACAAACTAAAACTATACAAGAGTCAAAATAACCACAAAGACAAATTTTGTGAAAGCAGAACTTAAATATTCTACTACCGAGAGGCATAAAATGAGTAAAATAATGGAAAGGTCATTACCAAGATGGCGAAGGGGATCTACACCATTAAGGAAAAACTGTGGTTAAAAAGCGCTCATCTTCGATCTGATGGTACGAACTTTTCCTAAGTGACAATTTTTTCTTGCAGAGAGAGGTTACTCTTTTCGTTACTTCTAATAAAATACACAAATCTGCTTCTTAATAATAATAATCTCTAACAAAGACGTTATATCCAGCATCCTAAGATACCGGTAATTCGCCAGTAGCTGATGTGCTGAAGTGACGACCAACGTTTAGGTAACTCTCCGTCTCACAACCGTTCTGTAACATTCTTGCATAAATTTTAAGAAGCTGTATTTCAAAGAGGGGTTTCTTCTTCCTGGTAGTTCCACTCTTACAAACCTGTCCTTGTTACTCTCTGATGCTACCCAATGCCTGTCCAATAACACACAACTTGATGTCATCTATCTAGATCTTAGTAAGACTTTCGATAGAATTGATTATAATCTTCTTTATAAATTAACTCACCGATTCAATATCCATGGTAACTTCCTTTCATTATTGCGAGGCTATCTCACTGGCGTGTTGTTCTTTCTGGATCATCTAATTTTGTTCCCGTTCTCTCTGGTGTACCTCAAGGTAGTGTTTTGCACCCCCTCCTTTTCCTTCTATATATGGACGACCTCCCATCTTATCTCTCGTCATCTGAAACCAAAATTCTTCTTTTTGCTGACGACTGTAAATTATTTCGAGAAATCAGATCATTACAGGATGTTGCTGATCTCCAAAATTCCATCTCTGACCTCTTGGGACTGGTGTGATGCGTGGAACTTGAAAATAAATCCCTCAAAATCTTCTTTTCTTACTATTTCATTAAAGAGGAATCAAATCCCATCTGCTTATATCATTGATGATAATCCTATTGCTAAAGTTTCTTCTCAAAAGGACCTTGGAGTGGTATTTGACGAAAAACTTCTATTTGCTGATCACGTGACTTCTGTAACTAACAGTTCTATGCGCTTATTTGGTCTTCTCTATAGATTTACAGAAATTAAGGACCTTCATTCATTGAGTATGTTCTACAAAACCTTCATCTCCCCTAAAATTGAACATTGCTCCCCAATTTGGAATATGGCTAGTATTTCTAATCTATCTCATATTGATTCTGTTCTGAACTTTTTTCTTGCTATAGTCAAAAGAAGAATACCATCAGTACGTAGCTTAAGCAAACCAGAGTTATTATCCGTTCTTGGTCGCCACGTACCCTCTTCTCGTCGCAAGCTGGCAGATTTGATTTATTTGTACAAGATACTTAACGTAATCTTAGAACTAGAGAGTTGATATCTAAATTTTACTTCCGTGTTCCGTTGCGAATAACCAGAAATAATAACCTCCTTCATTGTACCACGCCTAGGCTAAGTATACTGCAGCGCTCCTTATTCCATAGACTAGTAATTATGTACAATAACCTTGATTCAAATATTGATATTTTCGGATCTGAAAACACTTTCCATCGAACGCTAAATACAAATATGTGAGTTATTCCTCTTGTGTATTATAATCGTTATGTTATTTATATCAATTGCTGTGTTATGTGTTGTTTAAAATTTAATTTCATGTTATTTAGTTTGTAGTAAAGTTATTTAGTTTGTAGTGAAGTTATTTAGTTTGTTGCATTGTTATTTTGTTTCTGTCTAAAATGGTAACTCAAGCTGTATCTGAAACTTAATAAATAAATAAATAACAAAATGAAACTTTCAGGGGTTTCAGAATATAAACAAAGGAACTCCTATGCGAAATTTTGCGCATGTACTCCCTCCCTCTTTTGACTTACAACCCCTCAAATTTTGACAAATTTTGAGTTTTGATGAAATTGAAGTCTCGATATATAGAAAAGGAAATGACAGAGGAAGTTTTTTTTTTCTGCCACTACAGTGACAATAGTAGATAATAACAACAAAGTAAACTGCTTTCTTTCCATTCAATCAGGAAACAAATCTAAAAATGAGAATTTCACCTATATTTTTTTTTTACAACTGTATAAACCACGTTGTCCGATAGTCGTTTTGAGGCTAGAACTACAAAACATAGCTTTAAATATTCTCTGAGATGTCTATATTTAAAATGGTTTTGAATTATTCAAATATCTCAACCGATTTGTGAAATATGTGTAACTTTACAATTCGTTTTTTTTTATTTGCATAATCTCATTTCTGAACACCCTGTCTATATCCTGAACTATCCCCCCCCCCCTTTTTTTTTGTTGCAAAAACTGTTTTCACCTTCGCTTGTATATGGCATTCAATGTACCAAATATGAAGGAAATCAAAAATAGTCGAGCGACCACCACTGTGGAATGACCCTCTGTGTAGTGTATACTCATCAGTATGATTTTGGACTCTTCAGAGCACAGAAATTTATTTCTGTTAGAAAGAATTTCTATTGTTAGTCGTGCTTTCTTTCTTATGTGTCAGACTGTGCTTTTTTTTTCTATGATAGAAGTGTTATCTGTATCTGCATTTGATTCTTTTCGTATTGGACATGTAAAGTGAATCCAGTGAGTCATAATAACTAACTCTGGATAAGCGTTTCCAATTATATGTTTAGGTATGTTATTGGCATATGTATGTAATATATATAGTCCTGGATTTTAAATTTGATAAAACCGTGGAAGTGATGCAAGGTGTACCTGTTTCTGGATTCTACTTTTGAAATTTCATTGCATGAATTATTGTAGTACATTTACTATGCCTACTTCTGGTTTAATGGGAGTTAAAGTCAAGTGAAAATTGTCTTACCAGTAGCCCTATGTTAAAATATTGTCGATCGAACTGTTGAAACAATAATTGGTAAGTACGGTATGGTAACTTCGCTTTCTTGAAGATAGAAACCTCAGAAAACAAATGACAGTGTATGGCTGAGATCTGGAAAGAATAGAAAGAAAGAAAAAAAAAACTGCTGCGAAAAGAATAAATGCTACCATCTCAAGATTTGGAACACGTGTTTGTGTCTCTGGATTACAAATTCTTCTGTTTGAGTGGTAGCAAACAGAACGTAACATAGCATGCTCATTCAACGTAGTACATGATTTTAATGTGTGAGTTTCGTACTGAAGGAATTTTTGTCTCCTTGGTACGCGGAATTATGAGAACTTTCACATAATATAGAAAAGAAAACAACATGAGGGCGAGAGGTGAGTAGGTAAAGTTTATTATTATTATAGTCTTTCTCGTGAGAGTCTATGTAATATCTGCTATGGATCACAAATTCATTAGTCAGTATGCCAAAGCATCAAGTGGATGGAGATAGTAATGTGCAGTAAACCAAAACAGTGTATGTGACAGAGTGGTAGACTAATTAATTGCTTTTTCGTTGGTTCAATAGCCTGATTTGGATCTTACCTAAAATCTTCCTGATAATAAGCCAACCAGAAAATCCAAACGAACAAAGTAGAGGCAGTGAGAAACATTAAGTGGCGGAAAACACACGTAAAAGTACATTCCAAGGAACTTCGTAATGTAATCAATTACGCTTGGCGATTACATTTGACTGGGAACCAAATCATCGAATAAACCGGTATCCGAATATGGCTTTTGCCCTTGTATTCTCTCTTTCCTTGGATCAACAACACAAGCAGGGCATTGAACCGCCAGGCGGCATTCGTTCACAAAGGACCGTGACCTAGTCAGAGCCCACGACACCCCCTCTGAATTTTTGAGACCGGTGTCAGCTACTTCTTTGTTGAAATACCTCCCTCCATGGTATCACGATGATAGATCATCACCAAGGATCGAGCCCAGGACTGCTCGCAGTGAAAGAAAGATGATGATAGTCATTTTACTAAGCAAGAGATTTATCCTTAGTGTGTTCACTTCATACAGTTCGATATGAAAACTAAGAGAGGGAGTTTTGCAGAATATTTGGAACTGGATTCGAAACTCGAGGGATTCAGCTACCTTCGTCACTACTTTCTTTCGTCCTAAGATTTTCTAGTTTTTAGTTCCTGGTCGTTGTCTTGATAGCAGATTTGCATAATACGTTACGCTAAAACGTGAAAGTAAATAGAAAGTATAGTGGGTTTACCATTTGACATTTTACAAGCATTCAGTTTTTCTTTTGCTTTTGAAAGTATTCGGTTTCCTTTTTCTAATGGAAACTAGTTCTTTTTCTCAATTCTTGAACTCATATGTCACTGACTGCAGCGTCATCTTCCGACAGTAGATATTGTATGATTCAAGGTTCTATTATGGTATTTTGCTGCTTATTCTGACATTTTGTCGATTGTCCTCTAGAAAATGTCAACACTTTAAGAAAGGCCAGACAGAATCGTCTTTTGTCTTTAATGTTGACGACTAAGGTAACGTCATCCCTCGACCTTGAAATGAGCTTGGGTTCTAGAAGGCAATCCAGCCTAGAAATAGGTTTAAGGTTATTGTAAGCCGCTGGTTTCCAACATGTGATATGATAATACGAGCTTTCTTTGTTTATAATGTGTCCATTTTCTTGCATGATCTTTGAATGCTGTTACTACAAATTCAAATCTAGAGTTCAAACTTTCAGGAAAAAGGGATTTAAAGGTTTCTGTCAACCCTACTTTTTTGGGTGGTGGTGCGGTGATTAATTGAGTTGAGCGAGCGAAGATCTTATATGTCCACTTTGTACTTTAAAAAAAAAAAAAATAAAAAAAAAATCATCCAACATTTCTAAACCGATGGTCACCAATTCTCACACAGTGGAGCTTCCTATTTGTCAATTGAGAACCAGAATTCCCATTCATTGAGAATATTCTATTTCTATGAAAGCAAGCAAGATGATGACAGCTAAACACTTGAGCAGCATTACTGCTTTCTTATCGTAACAACATGTCAAATGCTGTGCATGCTTTCATAGAAATGGAACATATTTTCAATGAATGGGAATTCTGATTCCTCATTGATAAGTGGAAAAGTGATTAAATCATGGCATAAGTCGTGAGAGTATCTTTGTTTGTGTTTGAGGTTCAGCAACATTTTTTTTAATCCTATACTGTTTCAGTCTAGTGCTCTTTCCATCTGACGATTTAGCGGTCAGTAAGATGCTCGACTTCTAACTGAGCAACTCATGTTCAAATCTCGCTGCAGCCGTAACTGATTTTTTTCAAGTACTAAACTCAACACCATGTGTTGTGTTGATTTAACACAAAAAGTGGTAGTCACGCTGGGACACCGCATTGTGTTGAATTAACACAGCTATTTTTTTTTTACTGTGTAGTTATTGAAATCGCTTGATTGATGTAATGAACTTCCGAAATTTACAATCGCTTTGCTCTAAAATTTATATTTGCTAGAGTGTTTCTAATCTTGTCGTCCCACACTATTACCTATTGTTATTTGTGGACTATTAGCGAACAACTGTAGTAATTTGACAACAATAAAAAGAAAATAACAGCATGCAGACCTCAGACAGACAAGGAACGTACGTACGTCGTCATGCGTTGCCGGAAGTAGTGATAACGTCGCCCACTTATCCTCCCGACTCCTTTGTCGAAAGAGGAGTCCTTGAATGGTCGTCACTCGTGAAACCGAGATGAGATAGGTTTTTAATTAGAAAATGTATGAATACGTCACAATCATAAGAAAACTTGAATGATATTTTGTGGAAGGGTTCGTGAAACAGCTGGTGGTGGTGCTAGTGATTGTGCGTTCCAGTGATGTTGAGCGGAATTTACACATTGAAAAGGAAGTGAATCGATGAATGAAGAAAGTTGTAGACTTTGAGTTTCTCTGCAGACAGTTTTTGGGGTATGTGCATTTTTTTCTCTGCTGCTTTACAGTATAAGAAAAAAAAAATATAAGTTGTATTTTTATAGTGTGAATTTATTCGATACATATGTTCGTTCAATATGTGAATTCTTGATGTTTCAAGCATTTTTCGATTTATTATTGCGGATGCCACATGCTGACAAGAGTGAATGTGCTTTGTTGGGTTGTGTGAACAGATTGACTCAAAAGCTTAAGCACATATTATTGCTAGGATGACTATCAATGCTACACTTTATCGCAGTCATCTTTTTAAGATTTGCTTATCCGATTTTGTCCCCTGTGAGTGAGTAGTAAGGCTCGTTGTCTTGTCCCGGTGGTAACACAAGTGGTTCAAAGCCCACGTTAAACGGTAGGCCCCGTCCTTAGGACATCATGTTCATCTGATCGATTGCAATGGCAAACCACCATTGTGTCACCTTACCTAGCTTGGGTCAGAACACCCATCATACATCTTTAGAGAGAGAGAGGGCGAGGAGCACATCATCATTCTAATTGAAAGTTTCGTTTTTTTTATTATTATTGTTTTTTTTTTAGCTTTGCGATTAAACAAATGTCATTTTAAAACGGGTAAGAGTAAAGGAACAAAACTGAGACGGAGACCAATGCGAGAAGTCTCAAACACCTAATATAATATTGCGGGGCGAGATTGACTTTTGAAACTGTTGTTGAGAGACCTAGAATATAGTTGTTCATATTTCTATCCATAAAACTAAAATCTGTACAGTACCCATGGTTTGCTAGTGTACATGTTGCTTACATGATTCCATAGGAAGATCACGAACGTAAGCAATCAGTTGTCTATAAAGAATATAAATCATATGAATATTCTGCACTCTCAGGAGTTCCTCAAGGCTCGAACCTAGGACCTTTGTTATTCCTTTTATTTGTTAATGACCTTCCTGATTGTGTGTCTGATAATGAAAAATTGTTATTTGCAGATGACTTTAAAATATATACAAAAGTCAACTCTATCCGAGACTGCATAAGACTTCAGCAAAGCTTAGATAATATTGCAAACTGATGTGCTATTAATCAACTTGGAGTCAACATAAGTAAATGTAAAGTATTATCATTTAATAGAAATAAAACCACTCATCAATTTGATTATTCCATTAATAAAATTGTACTAAACAGACCTACTGTAGTTAAGGATCTTGGTGTCAGTTTTGACTCGAAATTGACTTTTAACATACATGTTACAAATATAACAAATGAAGCCTTGAAGTTACTAGGATTCGTAATTAGGACGGGAAGAGAATTCAACAACATATCAACATTGGAAAAAAATTACTATGCTTATGTTCGCTCCAAGGTAGAATATACTTCTTCTATTTGGAATCCATATCAGTTGAAACATTGCCAACAATTAGAGAAAATCCAATCAAAATTTCTTAAATTCCTGACTTTTAAAGAAACTCGAATCTATCCTGCATATGATAGTTACAATGCAGTCATTATGAACTTCAACATTCAGAGCTTAGAACAAAGGCGCAACATTGCTGATCTGTTATTTCTTCAAAAAATTGTTCAAAATAAGTTAGATTGTATGGATTTAGTTTCGACATTACAGTTTCGTGTCCCATCATCTAAAACTCGCGTTAATAATACTGGTTTCTTCCACTGTAAAAAGGCAAGAACCAATATCTTGATGAGGTCACCAATCTGGAGAATTTGTACTATATATAACCAACTCTGTACAGTTCACAATGATCTGGACGTATGCTATATGTCGCCTAAAGAATTTAGAGATGCCATTGTCAATAAACTATGTACAACTACTTTGTAAAGCTCAACACTAGAATTAGGCCATTGCCTGTTGTGTTGTCACTAAATAAATAAATAAATAAATTATTCGAGAACGCGAGAAGTCGCGCAACGAGGATGAAGTCTCGTCTCGCGTCTATCACTAGCTAATTTAATCCACGCAACAGAACTTTATGTGACGTCTATTTCTTTTTAACAGTTACATGTCAGGAGATGAGCAGATGACGTTCCTAGGCGAGCATTGTTGCGGTGAGGGGGAATGAGAAGATAGCCATCAGGGCCTTGTTCTTGTACCACACCGTGCATTTACCTGGTGAAAATGAGGGGAAGACAAATTGATATGGACGGCAGCAGGAATCGATCGTTTTTCCTTACCCAGTACTGTTGCGAAGATTATGTCGCGTATAGTGGCTGTGGCTTGCAACATGCTTGTTATGCTTGTATTTTTCTGTTGACTACAGTTCAGATCTTGTAAATAAATATTTATTAAATAAGGAAGATATCAAAAGTTTCAAAATTTCAGGAGCATTTTAAAGAGCTTATTTAAAATTCTTACAATTGGATTTCGATTTCAAAAATATCGGTGTGTGTTTACATGCAATAGAATTTTTGTCAGTGTTGCCAACTCAAAGTATAAGAAATAGCTAAGAATTTCCTAAAACTAATTCTTCGGGTTATCGTGACAGATTCTGTTGGAATGTGTTCATTGTTTTGCATAATGATAACATCTGTTCTATATAATGCATATTAATAAGGGCGTGGTTGTTTTCTCGAAGCCACTAAAGCACGTTCCCCGAATCAACGAGACTAATCTATTAGCGCAACTGTGATCTTGGATTTTAAACTATTTTAATGTAATGAATGGAGCAAACTAATAAAATGAACCACTTTCATCAAATGAATAAAGGGAAGAGAACAGCGTAGAACGGAATTAATATATGAAGAAGAATAAAGAAAAATGGAGTGGACACCATTGAAGCTGATACTCGACTGCATGGAACAACAAATAACACAAGAGGTCATTGCGACAAAATGACCATATTCTTCTCTCTTTTCGTTTTCTTCTGAACAAACCACCTTCCTTCCGTAATTTAGTTACAACTGGAAAAACCAGTTGCTTCTTTCTACAACTAGTGTCATACCATTCACACGCCATGATCATGCACGTACTCACTACCGGAAACGCGTACGTACATACATACAAAACATTCCATAGTGAGTCGTCTTCAATGTATTCGTATGTGACATGTATGTATGTATGTGTGTGAGTGAGTGAGCGTGGCGCACGCTGTGCAATCAATAAAATTAAAAAAAAAATGAATGAAGAAGAGAAAGTAGCAAGAAAAATAAAATGAAATTAATTTTTAAATAGTTTTCGCTTCCGAAGAGATAGTGAAATGAAGTCAAGTATGAAAGTCATTTTTAGAGGAAGCATGTTTTGTGTTATTTACTCTCTTTTTTAAGTGTTTATAACTTAGTCAATAGCTATTTGTCACGAATATTTACTTATAAATGTCACGAATATAAAGATTGTTATTACGTCTTACATGGAACTATTTTCTAATGGGTTTGGATAGTTTCATAATTTATAACATCACGAGTTAACGAAACGAGAACAACTTTAGTTGCCATTAAATTGCGTTTAAATTTCCGTTACTTGTCATAAAATACCTGAAAATAGTATGAATGTTTGTTGTGTTAATGAAAGTTGTTCTTTATGTGGAAACGTTTTCTCTCAGATCGTATTTTGTTTAATGTTCTATTGTTAATAAAGTTGTATTCTAATACTAAAACTTCAGCTGTTCTTCTAGAGTTGTTTTTCAAATCGTACTGAGGCCTAATGAGAACAGAAAAAATTACGTGTGTCCTTAATAGATCTTTTCAATTTGATGTGACTTACATGTGGCATTTAGGTTCATTTTAATACCACGAATTAAAATTGAGAAATCATAAATTATTTCACAGTCTTGAGCTAGTGGTGGCTCTTGATAGAATTATTGCGAAGATTATTTTTTTTCATGTGTGCTTTAATTCTATCCTCTTTCTAAAAACAAGAATGTTACTGTTTTCCGGAAAATATATTTACTGTCCGTTCTGGTGTACTGTTGAACAGAAGGGAAGGGGATGATTCAACATCTGTGTCGAAATAGACAAGTAGAATATTTCCAAATCGTAATTTAACTAAATTCCAGCGATAGATACAATACAAAACAAGCACTAGGTTTCACGTAGGATAGAGTATCCCAGACATATTTAATTAAAAATCCTCAGTATGCGTAGGGCATGTCAGAAAAATGGGGTGTAAGTAAAGGTATCCCTTGAATATTCGAAGATTACCCTGTAAAGGAAACTAGAATTTATACGAATTCATAGAATATCCGTAAATACCCCACCGAATATTCCCAGCATATGCGGGTATCTGACATTTATAGATTGTTTGACATGTACCAGTAATTCGGGGATATACTAGGAATATTCCATATCTCTACGTGTATATTTGTATCATATTCCTAGTATATACTGTACTTGAATATAATTTATTTATTTATGGCCTTTAGGCCTAGGTCGGGGTAGGGTTGGAGAGGGATGTTTGAAGTAGTCGGCCAGGACCTAGTTAATAGGCACCATTCCGGCATTTGCATGGTATGACGGAGGAAAACCCTCGAAAGTCTTCAATGAGATTGGGCGGCCGCTGGGACCGTTCCGATTGCTAAGCCAACGCTTTACGAACTGAGCAATATTCCTGTTCTGTATGGGTTTGCATATTGGCTGCGTTCTCAATTGTTTAGGATTTGAATTCAAGATAAGCGACAATAATTTCGTACTCACAATGTATCATCTGCTCAAATCTTAAGGTTAGAAAAACTCATGTTTTGATTTGAATTATTATTATTATTATTATTATTAAACAGAGTGCATGCTAAAAATGACTGAATGAATAGGATTCGAAATTCACTTGCACTCTTGAGAAATAACTACGGACAGTCAGAAAAGTATATTAATTTCTGGTATCTTACATTTTATTGAGTGAAGAGGCGAGCAAATACCAGGTGTCAAGCAAATCTCGTGAAATGATTTCTCCTTGACCAGCGCCTTTGAATTTATGCAATCCAAAATTCAATAAAACATTGCGGGCTTGTCTACAAGTAAGGTAATGTGGAAGATTGTTGCGCGTTTTGCTATTTGAAGAATTAAATTTTAATTATGTTATCTGTTGATACAAATACATATGGTATATATGAGCATGTATTTCTTTGTTTCATTACCGTTTCGCCTTCTTGTATTTGTAAACTGTTCATGTGTTAATGTTTCGCAATGATATTTCAGTTTCAAATAATGTGAGAAGTTAATACGTAAATCCTTTATGTAATATAAGTACTAACTAAACCTCTTGCTTTTGATCCAACTAATGCGGCATTCGATTTTCGGTGAGGGTTTAACTTATTTCAGTTAATCCAACATCATCAAGAACCAACGGGAAAGCTATTTGAATGGAAAAGTAATGAACTATTACCGACCTGGTAGCCGTGTGGGTTAGAGCGCTAAGCCAACGACTCGAATGTTCCGAGTTCGAATCCCGGATGGGGTATGGATGTTTGTGATTGTGGATTGTAAGTAGAACGTGACGTATAATCGTGACGGGCCGAAGTCAAAAGCTACTAGAATTAGAATGGCCCATCTAAAATAAAGTTGACCAAAGTACGCGTAGTGAACTCCGATTTTCAAAGTTAGACTATCCCAAATAGCATTCTCAGCTTGAAATAGGCTTCCAACAAGCTTGACATGTCAAATATGAAAGTTTGAAACCAGTTGGCAGAGCAACTCTGCAAGTTTGAAACAAACTTAAAACGAAAGCGTTAGTTGACACGTTTAAACTTGCAGCAAGTTGTCATTGCACGTTTGCTGCAAGCATACAAGCAGTTACGTGATAAAGCAAAAGAGAACCAAGATGCCCTTATATGATCAAGGACTTTCCCCAGCTCTGACGGGGTGACAGTACCCTTCCAAGAGCCTTACTCTCTTCAGAGATCATCAAAGCGTTATAATAAGAGTTAAGGTAGTTTAATGCATAACTCAATTCAGAACATACAAATTGGAAAGCTTCCCTTACATAGCAACTTGTAACATTTTATACCAAAGCTACTTTACCTTTACACATATTGCATAAAACAAAATGTCTTCTGACATACTTTCACTTAATAAGGCATTGATGAATAATTATCAGCAAATTACTAAATAACAAAAGTAATGCCCAGTCAGAAACGTGAATTCCGTGCATAATACGAGGGGGATCTTTTTTTATTACTGAAATGGAAAATATAGGTCCTGAGGTTAAAATTTAGCCTGGGAGTCATTTTTTTTATTGGTGGCTTGTAGCCGCCATCTTGAAAAAATGGCGTCCGATTTTCGCTTTTTT
>JAGDQP010020027.1:0-33952 GCA_022664845.1 Lepisma saccharinum | reverse complement strand
ATATATAAATTTAC
Source organism: Lepisma saccharinum (assembly GCA_022664845.1). Classification (NCBI taxonomy): domain Eukaryota; kingdom Metazoa; phylum Arthropoda; class Insecta; order Zygentoma; family Lepismatidae; genus Lepisma; species Lepisma saccharinum. The sequence goes on along the minus strand of JAGDQP010020027.1, from coordinate 33,938 downwards.
CACAAAATAGTAAAGTATTACATTAGAAATTATTTAAATGTTCAGTTCTTCCATAGATAACAGATTCAAGAAAGATGACCTTCTTGTCTACATTGTTTACAATAACCATAGATTATTGGTTTCGCCATCTTACTATTATTTCTGTATTTAAAAGCTACATTTTGGCTCAACCTGTACCGTAACGATTAGTTACGGTTCTGGTGGTAATTCAATTACTTAAAGAAAGAAGAGGCAGGTGCATTTGATCGACAGCAAACATGTGCTACTATCTGACAGACTTAGATCGAATCACAAGCAAACACCGTTGAGATGAAGGTTGTTAGACTAATGTTTAAAAACTCTTGATGTCCCCCCTCCCTCCCTCTTCCCCGCACCCTACGAGCAAGGGAATTTTATTCCGTGGAGAATATGATGGATAATCTGTCGCACGGTTCATTAGGTTGGAAGCTGCACTGCTGCTGGAGAGAGAACTGAACTAGATCCCAAATACATGCGTTCAGACAAATCAAGATGCCTCTGAAGGACTAGTAACTCCATCTGTCATCGTTTCGCCCAACTAACTCGCTGATCCTGTCGGAAGAAAACACATCGAGAAAGAGAGAGATTCTTAAGAATAAAGAGACCGAGAATGAGAGAGATTCTGAAGGATAGAGAGACCGAGAAAGAGAGGAGCTTAGTGTGTGGGAAGAAGGAGGTGGAGTTTCGTAGCTGGCTTCAGATGATGGTCTATACTTTTGCTCAACTGAGCATAGGCTGAGCATGTTGGCGTAGGTGTGTGTGTGTGTAGCGTATGGTTCTGGTGTGGGAGTTAGTGTTTCTTCCTGGTGCCAACCTGTTGCTTCTCTTAGTTTTCAATTGTGATCTTTGGGTCTCTCGAAGCTCAACACTGGAAGAACAAATCCCACCTTGTAGAAAGAGATTCAAATACATTCTCCTTATTCTGATTATCCAAGCAACACTTACTTTCTTAATGAATTGAAAAGTCTACTTTGTTTAAAAGTAATTTAAATAAATATCTGATGCTCAGAATTATTTTGAAATGCTTTAAGATTGCGAGCAAATTCTAACTTAGATTCTTTGATTTATTTTCTCTCTCTCTTTTCTGCAGGATAAAATTTTAATCCGAGTTGTAAAAGGCTTTTTACGTTTTGTAGACGGTTTGTTGTGTTTTGTAGTGAATATTTTGTGTGTCCTAGAGAATATTTTGCATTTTCTAGAGAACTGCTCTCGTTTTGCAGTGAACTATTTGCGTTTTGTACAGATTATTTTGCATTTTGCTGAACCCTCTTGTGCTCTCTAGGGGTTGTTTTGCGTTTTGAAAGAGAATTATTTCGTTTTGTCGATCATTTTGGTGTTTTGTAGAGGACACTATTTACAATAGACTTTCTGCGTTTTGTATAGGATTTATTGTATTCATTATATTCATTTTTATGTTTTCCAGACCTTTTTGCGTTTTGTAGAGAACATATTGTGTTTTGTAAAAGATGTTTTGTGCTTCATAGAGGATGTTTTGTATTTCCTAGAGCACCTCTCGCGTTTTGTAGAGGACTAATTGCGTTTTTTATAAACAACATTTTACGCTTAGTAGAACTTTTTTGTATTTTGTAGAGAACTTTTGCGTTTTCTAGAGATATTTTTCCGTTTTCTAGAGATGGCCTTTACACAATTTTGGCTCCAACCAGAATTAGGAATGGAGAGGATACTGGAAAAAGTCGCCCACTCAATAGTTTGAATTTTGAAGATATCGTCACGGTATTTTCATGATGCGACTAACGAAAATGTCTGGAAAAAACAGTCAGGATAGGCGGCCACTTTGATCGTTCCAAGGACTTCCAGACTGCTCTCCGAAATGTATGTAAACCACACGGCACGGACTAATAATAATTCTGTTCGCTTTTAAGAATTATTTTAAGAGAGAATTGTTAATTACTAGTTGATTTGTTAACCGATTTTTAAAAAATGCGCTAAACAGGTTAAAATTAATATTTCCAAATAAGTTATTAGATACGACCATTGGAATTTAAAATATCTTCAAGCGACGATCCTGCAAGCATGGTCAACTTTGTTTTAAAATAATTCCCTCGGTTGATTTTTGGACGCAGTGACGAATCTAGAAATTTACCTTTGTGGGGCAAATTTAAATTTTGCCGCCCTTTCCATCGTTTTTAGCCAAGCAACACGACCATCCGACGCGACCGCCACAACATTGTCTCGCATCACGTAGCGTACTTTTGTTATCTTCTCTGTAGCCTGTCGTGGCATCGCTATTACTAACTCCAGTAAGGCAGTAGACCTGCCTATCTGATTTGAATCGCGGTTTTTAATTTTAGAGATGAAGGTAGGTTATATGGAATCACATGAAAAGTGTCTTAGAGCGCCGGTATGGAAATTTTGAACACGTTTAGGTCAATTTCAATTTAATAGGCGATTTTACTTCCTTTTAAAGGATATTTTATTTTTTATTTTTAGCGGTTTACCGCCCCCTTTTTCTCGTCCCCCTAGATTCGGCACTGTTTGCACGTCCACTATGCGGATCATCTTCACAGTTTGAACGACAATACTTCAATGTAGCAGCCCCTATCTTCACTACTGTAGTGTTATATCCATCTTTTAATACATGTCAAGCTAGCTTTGCTTACTTAGCTGCACAAAGCAACTAAGTGATCACCCTGCGTTCATTATACGAATGAACCATTTACAAGGACAAAAAGTCTACTACTGCCATCTCTAGGTCAGTCTGTAAACTTCGTAAATGCTCACATTAAAGCCGTTTGGTTCTTCAACATTATGACGTACAAGATGTCACATTTTTCACGTATTTAGAGTTTTGTTATTTTCTTTTAACATTATGTCATGCAAAATCATAAGCCAGTACGTAAAGTAAATCTACAAATCATATGAAGGAAAACGTTTAACTAATTTTATATTTAATTTACGACTGCTTACCAAATAAAATAGAAGACCATATTGTTTAGAAAGTTCTGTTAATGGTAACTTGAAATAGAAGGATTATATGTAACAAGTAGCGGAGGGTGGTTTTAATTTATGGACAGGAGGACAGCATTAAAGAATCAAGATTATGAAATATGTAACAAAATGTAAGACGGTTGCCAAGACTGCTGGAGTAATTTCCTGTAGTGTAAACGAGTAATAAGAAATAAAATATTTAAAGGAAAGTACATTGGTCTGAAAACACGCTTGATTACAGAAACAGTCTGGGACTTCAGCCGGGCAATTTAGTGCACATGTTACGTTTCTATACGGTGCTTATATCTGCATTTAAAAACAGTACTCATATCCGTAAAATTAATTAGTCCAAGCTAAGTTTTGCCAAGAAAGATCTAGATAATGAAATTACATATTGATTAGATCTTCACAACAAAAACAAGCGCAAGTAGTATTAAATAATGCAGAATATTAAACACAAAAGATGAAGTGGGATAGTTTGCATGCTACCAAGATTACGTGGTTAAGTGGTTAAGATAGCGGCGTTTTTGATTGGTACTGGAGAGATACGCGAGTTCGAGTCCTACTTTCAGCCATCATGACTGATATGTCCCAGGATTTTCCTCTCTTCCCTCAGGCGAATATCGGTATAACACTCTAACGTCCCCATTTCTTCTATTTTATTCGAAGTAATGGTCACTTCATAACATCATCTCTGACTTTCGAAGTGTTTAGGTTTTAGTAGCAATAAAATGCACAGATACAAGGTGAAAGAGTGTTTCCTAACTGAGGTAATGAAAACAGACAGATAATTCAAAGAATGAAAGATTTGGGTTTATTCTTCGAAGTAAACTCCTCATTATTTTTCATGATGCATCTTTTATACAAGTAATTAATCTTTGAGAATAGCCTGATGCGTGCTGGGCAGGAAGTAGTGAAGAGAATACTCACTTAATTCCACAAAGCTGATTTGGATCTGGAAATTCATTGAAGTATCGTATTTTAAGTTTCATAATATTGGTGAGCATTCTGAAGCATTTGGTAATTTTCTATTGTGGAATAGTTTCGAAATAAATCCTCACGATGTTATCCTGGTACCATTCTTCGTTTGTGTGTCTTGAAAAGGTTTCACAAGATCTGCACTATCACTAATGTTGACCCAGAATTTCCGATAACGAGTAGGAATTAAATGTAAAACTTTTTGTATTTATTTCTCTGTGTTGTGATTCCACGGAGTTGTGCGACCTTTTTAAATGGGAAGGATATTAAAGCTTTTCTGCATTACTGATGTCTACTTTAGCATGCTCTTTCTACATGAGTAAAGGTAGTTTTCTACAACATGGTTTTTACTTCCTTGATGAAGTTCACCTCAAGTAAATCTTTAAGGAGAGGAAGTGATATATCTTCCCTCTGCTTTATTTCACTCGCCCAGTAGGCGTGAGGCCGAGATACCTATTGTCATCAATAAATTAAAATTAAAGAAATTCCGCTCACCCAGCCCTTGAATCCAACTAAAATTGGAAATGTGCATAGCTCGAGGCTTTTGACACCAACTTTTCAAATTCCTCGAAGTTATAGATTGCAGCCGCTCTTCTAATATTAGTTTCGATATTGTGATGCTCACATAAATGTGCAAATCCTGTTTGCAAATCTTTAGTCACTAACCGCATTCCTCACTGCTGGTTTACTACTTGAACTGGCCAAGTAAAATTTTATTTTGTTTTGCGTAGTTATCTGAACAACGGCATCAGGAACTGGCATGTATTTCACGTAAGCGGAGGCTATGATCTCTTCCGATAAAAAGGCAATATGAGAGCTGCTCTTTATCATGCCGGCTAGTGTCAGATTCAAGGTTACAAGTCTGCTCACTAAAAACATAGATTCCCTTGTAGTGTGGACAGAAGTATTTACCTTCTGAAGATCCACCGACACTATTTTTCTAGAGATCGGTTTGATACATCTAGGGTTCCCAACTGTACCGGTTTGGGTGGGATTAACCTGGAATTCTACGTCTTGTCCCGGAGGAATATTTTATTCACTGGGACAGTTAAAATTCCGGAATTCAATCTTCCGTTTCTTGAATAATGAATATACAGTAAGTTGGTAAAATAAAAATGCAAGTGTGCAAATATCACAATCGCATTGTTTGGCAAAGTTTACTCAAAGGAAACAATGCTTAGTTCTGTACATAGGACAGAGCCTTCTGTTCATAACATAGCTTAATTGTATCGTGGTTGGCATTGGGTTTCCAGAGGTTGATTATCTGCTGCAGGTAGCAAAAGGAGGGAGGACGGAGGACTGCAAGCTAAAAAAAAAGTCCTGTGCGCTAGAAACAGAACAGTTTTTTTTTACACATTTCTCTGGTAACAAATATGTTCCTCGCTGCTTAAGTCACCCCCAGATAAATGATTGTGCACAGGATACTTGTCCTCGAATGAGTCAACCTATAATTGGGAACTCTAGATGCATCTGAATCATATTAATACCATATCGTTCATGCCATGCTTATATCTCTGTGGAGTTATACAAAGACACTACATTTCTAACAAAAGTAAAGAGAAGTGACTGCAATCTTCGAGAACTCTGATTGGCTGATTACATTTACATCCATTTACGTTTGTACTGAATTCACTTATTTGTAGTTGCTACCGTTTACCTTTGCTTTGTTACAAAACTCATGTAGATACTTTTTTTCGTGTGTCTTGTAACTCGCTTGGTAGAGAAGATAGGCAACAATTGACATAGCCAAGACATTCGCGAGAAGATAGGCAACAACTGACATAACCAGGACATGCGCATGCTTTTTTTTAAAAATATACATAGTGCAAAAAATGTAGATACTTCCTTTTGTGTGTCTTGTAACTCGCTTGATAGAGAAGATAGGCAACAATTGAAATAACCAAAACATTCGCGAGAAGATAGGCAACAACTGACATAACCAGAACATGTGTATATTATTTTAAATATACATTGTGGAAAAAAAAGAAAAAATGAAAAGGCGCGAAATGTAGTTACACGCAATACGTTAGGAATATCGATCTCCTCATGTACTCCTTTTGTCTAACAGACCCCAATTAGTAAAAGTTATTAAAGTAATATATTAGAACAATTGCAGGAAAGAAATGAAAACCTAGAAATATAACCAACGGGTAATATTAGGACAGAAACGTTTATCTTTGTTAATTAATGGAAGAAGAACTTAATTGTTACTAACCGTAAAATATCAGTATGTAAAACCCTATTGAAGTGTAGGGAAACATATGAATATATACTGTTGTGACGGTACGGTTGATAACTTACAAAGTTCATTATCATATCTGCTTTACTATGCGTAAGATGTGACGATGCGGGAATCCAAGCTTTGTATATAACAATTACATACCAGCTTGTCGCGCATAAATTGTCATCGGTTTCGTTTTCTTAGTTATTAAGGGTTTTAATATTAAGTTTCTTAATGAAATAGCACAGTAATGTTTAAGAACACTTCCGAAAGTGTGGAGATGCTGTGTTTTCGTTTTTGATTTGTTTTATTCTGCTTCATACACACATAGCTGCAAGAACTATAGCAAAGCGGGCGATCGTTTCTAGTTCTGAACAACGTTTTATTTTGAATAAAATAAAATTGACAAGTAAAGTTTAGTTTTTGTTTTAATTTTAATTGATCTTTCTAGCTTGCAAGCGCTTGTATGAAAGAATCTTTGCTATACAGAAGTTCGTATCAGCTGTTTCAATACTGCGTTGCTTCCATAATGCTTGAAGGTAATGACAATGGTAATAGATATAGCACTGTCGCAATAATACCAAGAAAGTTTCACCGATGAAATCCCTCGACGGACATTCCTTGACGATTCTATTCTGCTTCAGAAACCGTAACACTGTCCAAAAAGGCACAAGAAAATTATTATCGGTTCACCTTGCTCGTACGATGAATTTCACACTGTTCTCGCTGTAGCCAAAAGTTTCCATGGGTAAGTTGACTAGAAGCAATTTCCACCAAGACAAACGTTAAGTATTATTCTTTCTAAAGCACAAGAACATTTTTTGAATGTAATAGATGTATCTAGACCAACGATTGTCGCCTGAGACGTACAATACAATTGAAGGTTGTCATTGTAAATCTTTCCACTCGAGCTTTTCAAGTATCTATGCGCGTGGCACGATGGATTTCGGCTTGTTACGATTAAGAAATACAAGTCTCGTTTTAAATTTTGGAGTTTAATTGAAGTATTGATTAAAAATATTAAATACAAGTGCATATACTGCAACAAATTGATTACGTTAGAAAACGTTAGGAAACCTTCCCGCAAAAATTTCGGTGCGAGAGGCACGAAGTTCGCACCTTAGAAGATAGATTCGGTTTTACTTTCATCGCAGCCATTGACAGTATAAAATGCTAGCTTACCCATCAAGCTTTGCGCGAAAAATCCAGGTTTCTCACGTAATAGTACTTAATGCTCATATATACAAGGAAATAACCATACAAAATCGACCTTATTAACATTCACAGAATACAAAGGTTTCTTATACGTCACCGCATACGTTAGAACATTTTTCCAAATAAGGATATTGAACAATTGAAAATCGAATGTTGTTACAAAGACTATCGTCTACAAGTCGCGATAAGTTTCTTTACTCTGTCTTAGACTAGGGATTTTCCCGTTTTGAACACAAAGAAAACTCAAGGAAAAGCGAAAGATTCTAAAGAAATCTATCGATGCCATTACTAAAATAAGCGAAAAATCTTTATAAACTTCATAGAAAAAGCGTTAAATAATGAAATTACTGTGAATAAAATGTTAATTATCAATGATCAAGCATGATGAAAGATAATTATTTCCAACATTACACTTTTAATCGAATATATGATTGAGCAAAAAAAAAAAAAGTTTTCAAAGTCATGCAATTTGAATATAAAATTGTAACAGGATATTCATTCAGGTTACACTGTCATCTATTGACAGTTCTTGGATCCCAGTATTTTCAGGATGAATATGGTATTATGATGTTGGATGATTTACATGAACAGGAAGTATTTAAACATATATTTTGTCTTAATAAACTACGATTGATTTGATACGCAATATAAACAACTCGTAGCAACGACCTTCACTTACTCAAATATCACGCAAAAAAATTAATCTTTGTGCCATTTCAAACTGTATTGAAAATCAACATTGGACTATCTCATGCTATATTCAACAGTTTCTTTTCTTCAGTTAATTGTATTCCCGATAACGTGTAGGGCAGCGAGATTTATGCATTTCTATACCAAACACTGATATAACTGCTACTCGATGAGAGATCGATATATCAAATGTCAAACTTTACATAGTCATTTCGAATGGTTGTTCAAACTCGAATATCGTTCGTATCGAAGAGTCGTTGAAAATCGAAGCCATGGGTATTAAATATTGTTGGACATTGAGCATAATTCTTGCGAAAGAATCGTTGCAATTCGAATGTAGTTCATATCCAAATTTCGTTTGAAATTCAATATTGTTCATATCGAAAAAATAATTCGAATTTGAACATCAATCATATCGTAATGTCGTTCGATATGAAATATATCGAAATTACTGCAAAGCTGTAATTATAGGTGAACACAAACTCATGGCAAGATTCCGCTCTGAACTTGAAGAACTAATTTGTCACGTGGAAGTATCTTTACAGATACTAATCACTTGCTCACAGTTATATATACCCTTAATTCACAAGAAGCAGATTACAACATGTCGCTCTTCTGTTGTTCATTTTGTCAACGGGGGGCGCCATCTTTTCTGTGTCATTGATTAACATTGATTTATTTTTTTCGCGTCTACAAAAAACAGAAATAATTCTTTTGTATGCATTCAAAACTCGTATAAAACTCCCCGAGAAAAAAATTCATTCACCCGAAAATGTTTAATACTGAGAATTATTCTCAACAATTGTCAAATTCATAAATTCTCCGTGTATCTATAATGTGAATTACCAAGCTGACTCACGTACAGATCTGAATGAATTAAATTATTGACAATTCGCTTCTGGTCTAGGATGTAATAAAAGTTAATTTTAGAACGAGAAGCGTACAACAGTACTTAAGGTGCTGATACCAAAGAGAAAAGTATCATTCAATTAGAAGAATCTTTTTCTATAGACCAATCAAAAAGAAATATACTGAATAAATGTTATTGATGAAGATTCTTGTATGAAGTACAGTCGTGGACAATACAAGTGAGAAAAATTGGAAATCTTTCAAATGCTTACATGAAGAAAAATGAGAAAAAGCATCCGGACATGAAATGTCTTGAAGTGATGTAGAACAGAGTTGATGAGGGACTAACGAGCATAAAGAAAAAGAGAATGTCGTTAGGGTATTTGTTACGCGGGTACTGTACATTACTGGAAAATAAAATTCATGATGCAAGGGAAAAAAGAAAGATGAAGAAGATTTCATGATCATATTGGTAAGCCCTCGTATATAAATAATGACTGTTAGCTGCATTTTTATCCAGTATCTGGGCTTCTTTAGACTTTACTTTTCGATTTCACCTCGTACATAAATTAATTATTAATTTTATCTCCGGGAATCCATTATACTTATCTCGTAAGCTCTTTTCCAATGGTGTTAGGAAGATGGTTTATGTTTCCCTTTAGAAGAAACGCTGATATCCAAGATATTTCTCTATCTTGTCCTGTTCTGAGTATGATATGAATGTAGCGCGAAATCTTTGAATTTATTTATGGACTGAAAGCATCTATGATTCAAAGCGGGATACGGTAAGGGAAAGGACGTGGGAAGAAGTTGAACGTACCATTACGGAATTTACCTGGTGTGACAGAATAAAACCTGGAGAATGCCCAGTCAGGATAGTTGGTACTGAACCTAGAACCTCTCGAATTCAAAGTCAAATCTCTACCAACTGAGCTACAGCCACTCGGTACGATATCTATCATGCCGATAATATCCTGTCTGTCTTTTCAAAACCATAATATAAACATTTATGGCTCAAAGTTTATTACAAAAGTATGAATAATTTACCATAAATAATAAAAGTAAGTTTTCGTATAGCTTCGTATGTTTAATAAACAGTAGATTGATTCGTAAAAGAAACCTTAACTCCTGTATGAAAAAATAAAACAGATAAATACATAAAGATTTTCAAGAACTCAACAAATAGTGAAGAAATAAAAATACATTTTTACAAATGATGTATTGACAAAAATTATCACCAGATTGTTGTATAAGCGGAGGAGGTACATTTAACATTGTCAAAATGGAGCATATTTTTTTATCAGAGGAAATAAAAGAACATGACGAATTGGAGGTGGTAAAGGATAAGGTCCAGCTGATGGTTTAAAAGGAATTTCTCCCTTTCCATTGCATTTATGAGAACAGGCGTAGTTACTTAAAAGCGTGATGACAAGATATCCAGCAAAATGTGCCAGATTCGCTTTTGTTTGTTTGAAATATTTCCCCCATCGCATTATAGAACTGTTAATACTGACTTGTCCTTGAAATTATAGCGTTGTAACCTTCAAAGTGTTGTTTTATTTCCACGAATTCTTTCGCTTCTCGTGGAAACAAATCAAAGTTAAATATAGATTATTCATTCAGGAAACCAATGTCACAGTCATCATCATCATCATCGCCGAAACTAGAAGGAAAGGGGGCGAGAATGATGATTAATCGATTCTTTGATGTGTAATGTTCTTCCTGCCCAAATCTTAAAGTTGTTTCCAAGATATGCACATCAACACCTTTTCTCACTCAGCTTGGCTTGATAATCATGTTTTGACATGCCGTTCTGTAAACACATTTCTCTATTGCTTAAATAACAATACAAAAATTTTGAATATAGGATGAGGTATGAGTACAGGTGAATCTTATCCAGTGTTCTGTGATGATTAAAACATTACAACAAATCTGAGGTAAATGTGAACAGTTTACTTTTGAATTGCAGTTGTTTCTGTGTATATTTACATGCAGTTGAACACATCTTTTGTAAACAAAATGAATTCCATATAATTATATTATATTTATTAGCATTAGTATCATTGGTGTTTTATCGGCAGGTCCTTTAAAACAAGCTAAGACCTCTCAATTAGTTCCTGTCCTTTTTCTTCCAATCCACACTGTAAAAAAATAACATTTTGTTTTGTTTACATTTCCTCCTAAAAGGTTTCGTTCACAAACATTTTGTACACCAATCTCAGGACTTTATAATGTCATTTTCAAAGAGAGTTTTGTATTATATCGAAATGATCTTATTTCCAACTCAGTATGTTGTCATTTTAAATTTTAAAAAAAAGTTTCTCGGTTGCACAGACAAGAACTTTATTCTGAATTTTAAGAAACTTTTTTTTTTTTTTTTTTTTTACAGAGTGGGAAGTTAATGTAACATGAAAACTTAGAACAGAGTACTGGAAAAGCATTTGAAATAAGATTCATATGACCATACATGCTTCGGTATTGCTTGTTGTCTCTTTATGTTATATATTCTGATGAAGTTTTTATTAGTCTGCGTCTGCGCAGAACGTTTGCCCATCCTGGATTTTTAAATACAATTCTATGCCTAATTAACTATACTTTCTCTTTGTAATATTTCACATTTCACAGTGATTTTATTGTTTTGGTAAATAATAGCGTGACCATTAATTGTCAGTGATTCTTCTTATATATGGGACCTCTGCAGGATATATTATGTATATATACTATGTTTGTGGGACCGAGCAAGCAAGAAAGAGAGAGATAACAAATGTGCAGGAAGGAAGTTGCAAATTAACCATAGAAATTCCCCCCACTGTGTCTAGTTTAATATATGTTTGCTTCTATGTGCCCCTTTCGAGTCATTTTAACTGAAAACAACTCACCGCTAAGTTCTTACCCGCTTGACATGTACTGAGGAAGCTACTTTAGCACGCTAGTTGCCAGGTGCGGTTTTTCGGAACATCCACCCCGTTATGCTTGCTTTTGGGCGTCTACACACACAAACACACACACACACATACATACACACACACACACACACACACACAGATACACACACAGGAAGGGAGAGAGAGATGTCCACTTTTAATTCGTGCTGAGCGATGAAATTGCACCGCTTCCACGTCGCCACAGGTTACACAACATACACAAAGGGGACAAGAGAAACAGAGATACTGGCTCATAAAGGAGAGGAATAGGACAAGGACGATATATGAAAAAGAAGGAAGCGAATGGCTTGGAAAGCGAGACTATTAAAGTAAGAATTATAGTAGCAAACAGAAGACGGTGGATAAAGTACGAGCAACAACACAACGCATGGGTTGAGATAAATGTTTCATATGAAAGAACTATGTAGAAAGAAGCTTCGTTAAAAACATGGTGAAGTTATTTCTGAAGAAAACGTTTCACGTAACTACGAACAAAAATCGTGTTCATTTTCATTAAAATGCTACTCACCGCAAAGGTCATCCTTTAATAGCACGATGTCAAACCTTTCTTTCCTCACACCAGGTAAATCACCGGATGATACCTTCAACTTAGGATCTGGCCGACTTCTTCGTGCATCTTTTTTTTTTCTGACGTATCCTGGTCTGATCCATAAATGTCCAAAGTCAAATTCAGGTCAAACCATTTTCACCTGGATTTACAAGGTAAGTTTTTTTTATACAATATACACCGAAATACATGAAAATTCAATTAAGTGTGTGTGTTATTCTTTTCCCGTTTCTCAGTTATTTTTTGGTTTTTCAAAATGGAGTCCGGAAAAGTCCAATGTCATTAAATTTAATTTTAAGAAAACATTGAAGACAAAACCCACAGTTTTTGTCTGAATACAAAATAATTTTAACTTGTAACGCTTGGGATATAATGTACATAGTGTTTGTGCCATGTGGTATCAATGTTCCAAATCTTTATTTTGTTGTATGTTTTCTCAAGATGGCGTCCGATATGAATATAATTTTAGGGATTTCATTATGTTTCTCGTACATTACCAAATTGACTTCTATTTCATTTTTTTCTAGTGCAAACGATTTTAAAATATCATAAATAATACTTCTTTATAGATATTATGTATGTACATGGCATTATCTTCAAGGGAACAAAAAGAAAGAGAGAAAAAGAAACTAATGTAAAACTATAAAAAATGGTATCGTACACAAAAATATATAACTACCAGGGTAAGACAAAATCGCCTTAAATCAAAACTTATGGTTTCATTTGACACCAATATGTGTTCTCATAATAAAATTACAAGGTAATTGGTCGTTTTGATATTCTATCTTGTAAACTGACAAAATAGAGGAGGAATTGCACCCGTATTTATTTTAATTTTCAAGTATTTTTGTATATATAAGTACTTTTGTACATGGTATGGTACATATCCAAATCAATAAATATCATACTTTGCAGTACATTTCAAAGAAGAATAAGCATGTCTAAAAATGATTTGCTCATACCCGTAAAGAATTAAATTGTGTCCTTTGATGATAAATTTCAGGCAGACAAAGCAATAAAGTAAGTTCGTATCTAACCAAAAACAGTGTCGAACAGTTGTTGTTGAGATAGCTAAAATCAACGAATTAATTAATTTTCGAATTACTTCTCTACCTACCATACTCGCTAGATTTTGACCCAAGCAACTTCTATCTATTTTCTAACCTAAACAATACGTTTTGTGAAAACAGATTTTGTAAAAGACAATGAAGTCAGCAACGCTGTAAATGGTTATTTTCAGAATTTTGATAAATCAGTCTATTAAATTAATAATAAGTGATTCCCTTGAAACTTTGACTATAAGCATGTGATGAGGAAATATTACATCAACTTATAGCTTGGAACCATTTTCTGTCTGAGGGTTGCAACTTTTCACTATGTGCTTGCATAATGACATTCACTTGGCGAAATATGGAGCAAATACACGTGAAAACTTCAGACAGAATAGCGATCTTGTTAAAAACTAAACTGAAGTAAATTTCTCAGCCCTCACTACGAAGGAGGAGTACAGTCTTCCACAGCTAAATGACACGGTGGGCATTTTAAAGAAAAAAGTCTAATATATAGGTAACGCAAGCAAAACATGCGGCTGCAAGATCCGCATTAGTAAGTACAGTGGTAATTGGTTAGTATATACATTGAATTGATTGAAAACATTACACGCGAAATTATAATTCAAACTGCTACCTAACCAATGTCATAAATCATCTTCTAGACTAAGTCTGTGTAATCTGACAGAACCTTAACTTAGATATGTTGTTGTGAGGATTGACGACCATTCTATCTTAAATTGAATTGCAGACAACGTATTGTAGACAAGCACTAATCTGAAGTGTTATTGCTGAAAAGCTTACACGAACGAACACAAAAAACAGAACGAACAGACAAACATTCCGGTAAGTTTTTCAAACACATGAAAATAACATTTTAATTTCCCAATATTGTCTTTTGAGTTTTCTGGAAAGTTATTATGCTTTCTCTCTACTACAAAATCAAATATTATGTTCTTTATCCAAGAATTTCAGTAGGAAAAGATGAAATAAAAATCTGAAAGAGAGGAAGGGTTACGAATATGAAAATGGAACAATGTGAACTGTACCACACATATACACAAAGTTTCAACATAAGGAACAGGAAATGTGAGCGACCACAAAAACACACACACACATTTCACAGATTCACCAAACACACACACACGAACACGCAGAAAATACGAATATGGCATGATTGCAGAAATTGAGCCATAAAACTGACATTTAGTGAGGCTGTTTTCCCGCAAGGTTGCGGTTCGCTGACAATGTCGGGAAGTTGGGTAAAACGCATCATGGGGGCAACATTAAATTTTAAGTGTCCAAAATCGAATCCCGTGCGACCTATTAACGCAAAACAGCGTAAATGTTATGGTTAGAAATGTACGTGTTTTTTTTCTTCTTCCTTCATCCTCTTTTGTTGAGAGAAAGAGGAAAAAGCAAAACGGAAAACAGATTAAAGTGGTAGAATGTTAAGGTATCTGTACGTGAATCGATTTTAATATCGTGTAGAAGAAACTCGGAAGGAAATATTACTGGGAAGATTTACCGGAATCGCAAATATTAAAAGTAAAAACAGTGCAAAGAAAGAAGATAGTTTTTTTAAAGTTATGATTGATTATATGAAGATAATAAAAATAACTGAACACTGGACGGCATCCTTCATTTGTGATGTCTACAAAATTTAGCTGACTGAGATGATTTTGTTTTTTACTACATTAATACAAAATATAATAGGATGAACATTTAGGAACTTACTGGTTGAAATATTTAAAAGAAAGCGAGAATTGAAAGATTAATTGATAACTATATTTTATTGTTTTATAAAATTTTAAATGTATTAAAATTTAAATAAAACGATCCCTGCCTATTAGTAACAAAATATTAAAATTTTGATAAATAAAATACTTTGAATTTAGAATCCCTCCCCATTAATTACATGGAAAACTTTACACAGAACATTTTATGACGTCATTTTCCTTTTGTATAAACAAGAGGCAGGTTAAAATATTTATAACGACGCTGTTTTATTTTAAAATTTGAGAAATAAAAAGTAACACAGCTTGGAAGTTTGAGGGACAAGAATAGCACAGTTTTAAAGTTCGAGAAACAAGAAATAACACAGTTTTAAAGTTTGAGAAACAAGAAATAACACAAGTGACCAATCTCGCTCCGTCCTCAATGTTTTTGTGCTCAAAATGTGAACTTTAGGCTCATGAGCATTTACTATTTAAAAGTTTAGTGAAAACAAGGTAACAACAAATGTTTTGACTTGCAGATTTGAAATCATACTGCACTTTTTTGTTGGATAGTTTATGCAATGAAATTCGACTCGCTGGTATCCATTGTCCGTTTAAGTACACAGTCTCTTATACATTTTCTTTCCTCGAGCTACTGTGGCAACCAGTCTTATAGGGTATACACCAAGATATTTTCCATAAAGAAAGGAGCACTCTATTACTATTTTTGAGTTTATGAACATCAAAAGGTCGTACTAAATTGGACGATGGTTTATCGTTTTTCTTTCTTGGAAAACAAAACATTCCTTTCATTGGTGACTTGTTTTAATATCGTTTCACCTGTCTGTCACCACATCGATGCTTTTTGAAATAAAGAATAGTATTCGGAGACCTATTCTTTTTATAAGAAATGTCCAATAAAATGTGGTTTTAAAATTTATTATGTTTTGATAAATTACTTGCCTATTCCCTATGATTTCTGAAACAAAAAGTGAAAATTTTGCAAATTGGTATACAGATTATTTTCTTAATGACACTACGACTGCTATTGGATGTTTGACATTCCCTAGTGAAGATAAATACTATCCATGAAGCATAGAAGACAGTGTCGGAAGTAAATTTTCACGATAATATTCAACAGTAAGCCGACATATTGGCATTTGAAGAATTTAATTTTATAAGAGGTTGGTAACACTGTAAGGGCATGTAAGGAAAAAGACTATATTGGAAATAGATATTCGAAGGAAAGCAAAGAAAGAAGCAGTTAATAATCCTATTAACAGGACATTTACTTTATGACATAATATGTCAAGGACATTTAGGACAAGTAGAGGACATAAGAACAAGTATAACTAACAATGTAATTATTACAGAAGCAGTTATATACTCAAATATATGTCAGTCAAACTCTATTCCTGTTTGTAACACATACATAAATACAATATGTAAATTACACACACACTGAACCTTCCAGTAATTATGAGAGAAGAGCACATTCCGGGAAATCTTTGATTGTACATTCTGTGGTTTTAGAAGCAATTCCGGAATCGAGAAGTATGTTGTTCCGCAGTTCTCGGTCTGTCTTCTTTTTTGGATAATCATTACAAATATCTTCATAATCTAATTTCTACCATCAGAATTATTCGAGGTCTGAAACAGTCAATATCGCTTATATTTAATGAATTTTCTTCTGAGCTTTCGTTAAATATTCATTTTAGTTAACGTTGTTAAGAGTTGATTTTAGGCTTCATTTTGTAACCCCTTTTATTTTCAAAACAACACGACCGATCATCGGTAATTACAAGCCTTTTAAACTTTGTCCAGTGTGGCCAGTACCAGCGTACGAAATTTGGTTATTATCGAGTTAGAACTCCCTGAGAAATATTTATACAGTACCATTGCAGGAATAAGAGTAGATCGTTCACTACATTCATTTATTTGAAATTCATCTTTCTGATCCCATTAAGTTGATGGCGTTTGGTACACTGAAATTGGGCTAAAATGTCAGTTGTATTAGATATATTAAAGTTGACAGCTTTTTGTTTTCAAAAAATGTTCCCAAATGTTATCAGTCTGATCAGGTATATTACTGTTAACTGTCTATTACTGTCTTATCAGGTGTATTGTCTTATCAGGTATTTTTACTGTTATAAGTCAGTCCTGCATGATAAATAAGTCTCTTGTCCCATTGATTTTATGACTTCCCCAAGATTGAACTGTTGTAAGAGACGCAAGACTCATTCCTTCACAGTCACCATCGTAAATTCTAACGTCAGTTTTTGTACGTTCTTGAGAAACAAACGTTTTTCAAAACATTTGATTTAAAGCATTATTTTGAATAACTACTTTTGAATCAGGAGAAGGAATTCTTCTACGAGTAACATAGCAAAGAATCCACGAAAGGGAAATGCATTTACAAGTCACGGTCACCGATATTTATGAAATGGTTTCACGAATATGGGTCATACCTCCGACCCGATAGATTGCTGAGTTTACGATTTACGAACCCTTAGTGTGCTAATATGTACACAATAAGCGGTGCTTATTAGTGAACCTGAGCTAACAAATGCCACAAATCAGTGTATTTTTCAATATAGTACCGCTAGTCTCTTCATAACTTGTGGATTACGATAAGTTTGGCAGTGGGAATATGCTGGTCCTAAATCTGCTAGAACCTCCTTTTTATGTCTAGCTAGATTTCGCTAATTAGTTTCAATGTGAATGGACTAGTAATTCTTCCATGGTGTTAACTTCCAAGTATTCTAAAATTTGTGTACTTTACGGGTATACATTTCATGCCCTGTTAAAATTCGTCCCACTCTAGTCTTTACGCTTTCTAATTTGGCTGGAGATGCATATGAGAGGGTGGAAGATTACAGGGTGTTGCCCTCACTATATAACATTATAATAATTTATCGACAGTAGTCGAATTTTACGGGAAAAAACGTATGCCTCCATAAATATTTTTTTAAGTTTTCTCAAGGTCAAAAAATCCATTTTGACCGTTTTTATCCAAGAGAAACAACTCTCTGAATACTTCTTTTGTCATGTTCTGCCCATATTAAAAAAATGAAAATGTGCAGGAGTGAGAGATACTCAACAGATGGGAGTAAGTGTAGCTTGCAATTAAAAAGCAGAATTTCACTAGTTTATAAAAAATAATATTTTAATTACATTTCACAACCTATATTTTCATTATAGATCCTAAACTACACACTGCGGATGTGACGAGAATAAAGAAAATTTAGTTTCTCATCATTTGCTTGCATCTAATTTAAGTTAAATGTTTTCCTACGTCAAGACAAATTTCCCTCCATAGAATGACCAACATAACATGTTTGTTCATTTCTTAAATTCTGCAATATTTTTTAAAAAATATCTAACTTAAACCTGACGCAAACAAGCCATAAGAAGATAAAAACCCTTTGTTTTCTTCACATCCGCAATGTAAAGTTTTATTAATAATAAAAATATAGGTTGTGAAATTTAATACAAACAATTATCTTTCGTAAACTAATGAAATCTTGCTTTTTAATTAGACGCTAATCAAATAAAGATAAACAAGCTACCTTTCTCCCATCTGTTGAGTATCTGTAACTTTTCCACATGTGCATTGATTTTTTTTATGGACAGAAAATTGCATTTAAAGTCAAAATAACTATTCAAGGAATTGTTATCCCTTGATGGAAACGGTAAAAATGTGTTTTTTCTCAGTTTGCAGAACCTAAATCCAGTCGAACATCCTGATATTTATAGAGCCATACGTTCTTTCCCGCAAAACCTGACACACGACTACAGTCAATTTATCTTTGCCAACACAAAATAAATTTTGTCAATAAATACTCAACAGTATAGCCACAAAGAATGAACACCGAATGTAAACTGAAATGTCTGGATTTAATTAACAATTCCCGTTACTATTTATAAGATTCATTTTCCATTTGGTTAAAATTATCAATGTTCAAGTCCATGCGGATGAATTGTAGAGACATCTGGTGATCTCTCCGTAAACCAACACGAAACATTTCTAATGGAAGGAATGCTAATCTAATGATGCCATTATTGTGGCATTGCTCATTCAATTATTGTTGCTGGAGTAATAATAGCTCTTGAGGGTTAATTAGTAAACAAACCTCTCATACCTCAAGTGCCACTTGACATTGTAACACTTGAGAATCAGTATGGATGGGTCTACTTTATCTAATTATTCCAGTTTTGCTCTCATATTTTACATGTATAAAAAGAAGAGATGAAAAAAAAAACACTTGTCATATTTTGATTTAGAAACGGATAAGTCTTGTTAGTTAAAAAGAGAAGAAAAAAAGATACCTTCATCACCATAGGTTGAGTTGAATCTTAACATTCCCCCTCCCCCTCCCTCTATTTTTGGTGAGGTAGGAAATGTAACATTTTCTTGTCCCGCAAGATCCTCTCATTCATGGCTTTAAGCCATGCTAACAGCCACCTAATTACGTTGTTGCATTAGACGATCCCTCAATTTATGGGGGTACTATAAATTTAGGAGAGAGAGAGAGATGGTGTGTGTGTGTGTGGCTGGCTATGTGTGTGTGTGTGTAGGTGGTTTTGAGTGGATAGCAAGATGTGGGCTGTTAAAGTGGTTCTCCATGTGAAACGGGGAGGGGGAAGAAGGAGGATTTTTGCTATCGTTCTGAACCCCCCTAACAGCAAAGAACCACATCACGCCAAGCGGAGAATGTGGGAGGAAAAGCATGGAGAACATTTGCAATTATCTGATAAGCTGTGAGGGTTAAGGATTGAGATACGAAACGTATATTTTTTTTCGGTCCGACCCTCACATACACACACACACACACTGTTTCGAAAGCCAAGCTTGAAGTAATAGCTGGTTACAAGAGGGCAGAAATGATCCAATTACCAAAACTTCTGGCTTCTACGTAAAAAAAGAAAATAGTAAAATAAATTCACAATAATAAAAAGCATATTTCTGTAACAGTAAGGAAATGGAATTTCAAGTGATTAATTCCAAAACATCAAATTTGTCATACTTGATACATACCAATGAGAAGAAAGGGTGAGATGGGATTAACCTTACTGAAGGTTTTCGAACTATTATTTTGTACCGAGCGGCCGTAGCTCAGTTGGTAAACCGTTTGCTTCGTTTTCCGGAGGTCCTGAGTGCGATACCATCGCTCGAAAATGCTGATAGTTTATCCTTAGTCACATCAGGCAAATAAAGGACGGTACCTTCAACTTAACCCCTTGCTGACGCCTTCCTGCATCCTTTTCCCTATCCTGGGCTCAACCGTAGATGCTAGGAATCAATTGGATTTCATTCTTTTCATAATAACGGACGATATCTCTCAGTTGTGTTGATGGTTGCCTAATTGTCTACATTTATAAAAGGAACCAAGAAAGTTTTGTCGCTTTTTCTGGAGGTCTGTGTTCAATTGGCCCTCACACCGTGAGTTGAATGCGAATGGAGATCAGGCGAAGGTCAGGTGTTGGTGTGGGTATAGCCAACATACTACCTGGTTGTGGCAGTTAAGTTACACCGTGAACGTGCGGAAGGACAGAGTGAACATGGGACCTCCACAGAGCGTCATAAGGGCGTGTATGCTGTACGAGTTCAAACGCAGCTGCAGCGGAGCGGAAGATATGCCAGGCCTTTGGTGAGGGTGTTGTGACTACGCGGACAGTGCAGCGGTGGTTTACCAAGTTTAAGGACCGTGACGAAACACTCGAAGACGCACCACGTGCAGGAAGACCAACACAGGTACCAAATGAAGATCTTCAGGCAGCAATTGAGGCGAACAGTGGCCAAACATGTGAGGAACTGGGACTACAATTCAGTGTGAGTGGAGAAACCATTCGGTAGCACCTCCATCAACTTGGGAAGCACTACAAGTTGGGTCGATGGGTCCCACATGATTTGACTCCGGGCCAGAAGGCAACGCGAGCAGACACCTGTGTTCCTTTGCTGTCTCGTCTGAGGAACGAGCAATTTTTGGACAGGGTGTTGACATGTGATGAGAAGTGGGCCCTGTACGAAGCTCCACGATGCCGTCATCATTGGTTAGCATCCCATTAATTGGTTCCAAAACAGTCGAAACCAGCACTGCACCAGAAGAAGGTCCTCCTGTGTGTTTGGTGGACTGCTCGCGGCATCTGCATCGGAAACTGCTACCAGCTGGTCAGAGCATCAATGCAACTGTGTACAGTCAGCAGTTGAGCCGTGTTCAAGAAAAACTCAAAACTCTGGAGCCAGCACTTCTGAATCGCAAAGTGGACCTCCTTAACAGGACAACGCTAAGCCCCACGTTGACTAGGATGACCCAGGACACCATTCTACGCCTTGGATGGGAAACACTATTGCATCCGCCATACTCCCCGGACATTGCACCGTCCGATTTTCACCTGTTCCATTCCTTGGACAGTCACCTTAGAGGACGTCAGTTCAAGCGATGGAATCCATGGCCTTCCAGAACGTTGGCAGAAGGTCGTCGATGCTGATGGGGACTATTTTTGATATTCCAGGTACGTCTTAGGTGACATATCGATGTTCGAAGGTGGTGGGTGAAAAAGCGACAGAACTTTCTTGCTTACCTTTATACTATAGGTGTGAGAAAAGACGGACGTCTCTTCATTTTGAAATGTCAATTACATTCTTCTTCTTTCAAATGTACGGAACATCACATTATAAATTACTTCTTTATTCCTTAGGCTATTACAGTAAAGAGCATTTGATACTATTGTAGGTACAGTACACATTTTTGAATAAAATTGTTTAAATTTCTTGAGAGAAAATGTTGAAAAATCGTTTGTGAAAAGTAAAACAACTTGAGTACAAGGGTACATTTCCTGAGGAGCTAAAAATGAAATAAATAAATGTTTCCGTTAGCGTTTTAAATTTTTAGACGTAAACTTTGTACTAATCTATAAAACGAACTTGTTTCGTTTGTCCAACTTTTCTTCACAAAGCCCTTTAACCGCGCACACCACCTAACGAACGCAATGAATGTTCTTGTATTCATGTAGTTTCTATTTTCTCCACTAGATGGCAAATTATATTCGCGAATTTGCTGCCACCTATGGAGAATTAAATATACTACATTCTAACAATCTCCGCGATACGCGAGTTTAAATAATTGAAGACGAATTATATTATCCAATTTATTAGTAATTATTTTCGTGAATGGTTGGCTAAAAGTGGTATAAATTCCTGAGTAGTGTCCAGAATTTGTCGATGGGAGAAAAATGTCTAAATTTCGCGAGTGTTTCGTGAGTTAAAAAGCACATTTTTTTACAAAACGTTAACAACCATCTATCTACTCCATGCAATTTCTTGAGTATTTGAAATGTACGTAAAATTCTACTGTCTCTAACTATTAGTAATATTTGTATACAACATTAAAAGTTAGTATTTTCGTGAGATTTGCTAATTTCGTGATATATCGGATTTTGCGATACCATGGCAGAAGATTAAAATTTTCGCCGCCAGATGATTCCACCAGTATTGTCTTACATTCTGTGTGATAGTTGTAACTCGACTACTCTTAGTAATGCCGTGGCAACTTTTCCAAATGCAGTGTTAGTATTTTGAAGACTTAAACTTCCTTAAAAGAGTGGCATCAGCTTCTCCAATAGTACACAACGCTAAAAACCGGTGGATACAATGTTAGTTCCGCAACGTAATTTTAACTTTGTTATATATGCCTAAATGCCTACCTGTTCAACGTTTATTCAACATTTAGAATCAACGTAGTTTCCATCGTCAAGAAGTGGACGATGAACAAACGTATTCTGGAAACTTATTTCTAACATTGTATTTGCCCACCTCTTCAACAGCTCCAAAAATACTTTTTAATTTGGTCAAAAGAGAATATTAAAGCTCTTAACGGAGAGTTATTGACCATAGCTGCTGTCTTCGTTCATTTCTTTCACGTGGATAATATTAATTTTCCAACTGTCTGCAGTATGATTCGAACCTGGAACTTTCCATATTCGTCCTTGGTAGATCTTCACTTGGCTACGAAGGATCTTCATACTGACTAATATTTTCGTATTACTTTTCATATTACGAAGACTTTATCTGAAATAAAAGCATGTGTATAGGTTTTGAATTCGGCACTGGGACTGCTGAATGTATTTTGTGTTATATCCGTGAAAGCTGCTCTGTTGATCTTTTCGCATGACAGCTTGATAAAGAGGTCCTTCAAAGAGATAACTGTTGGTACTCTTATTTCAATTTCGTCAAAAATGGACTAAACACGTTCTTTTCCTGTGGTCTTCATCTAGGCGAGAATTAGGGATTGTTTTTACTTCCAAATAATTGTTTTTTCAACTACTCTTTTTTTTAAAAAAAAAAAATGGCTGTTCATATGAAGCATTTAAAAGTGAGGGTCTGAACAAATGCATTGTATTCTTCTTGGTCATACTTTATCTTCTATTTGCTACTATATTTTCTTTCAGTTGAATAGTCTTCTCTTCTGAACCATTCGCTTCCTTCCCTTTGATATATCATTCTGTCCTATTTCTCTTCGTGCTTGTCTTCTCTCTCTTAATTATGTGTTGACATCCGGCAACGGCGCAATTTTGTTGCTCCACCCAAGTCAAAAACTGGACATTTCTTTCTCTTCTCCCTTTATATATACAGTATAAAGGATGCTTGTGTGTGTCTACACCCAAGAGTAAACATAGCGGTGTGCATGTTCCGATAAACCTCATCTTGTAACTAGCGAGCTAAAGTGTTCCACAGTGCATGTCAAGAGTGAAAGAAGTAAGCGGTTAGCTTGCCTTCAGTTAAAATGAGTCCGAGGAGGTACAGAGAACAGCTGTATATAAAACTAGATTTAAAGAGGCATCGTTCTAAATTTGTAGCTTCTTCTCTGTTCATTTGGTATTTTTTCTCTCTCTCTCTCTCACATGCGTATAGACACATTCTACAGTTATTTCATCTACGAAAAGAATCACTGGTAACTAAAAATTACCCTATTCCTCATTGTAAGCATTGAACTGAATTTATTTATGGCCTTTAGTCATCTCAGGCCCTTGTAAACCGTGAAATGCTACAAGAACTAAGCAATGCCAGTAAGGCATACCACTACGCCAAATATGTAGAAGGGACGTAAGTCACTACGTAGAAAAAAGGATTTCCTATTAGTTGAGTAAGGGAGATCGGCGTAAAGAGAACATTTCGTAAAATCCAGTTTTAACTAACTGGTTCATATTTACTAGTTGTCCCACGAAATACTCTAAAAACGCTGATCCATGGGGCGCTATAGGGGCTATGGCCCCCCTTGACGTCCAGGTATGCACTGGATAAAATGGCCTTCAATCCTACTGTACACTGGATAAAGTGACACAACTATGGTTTAGCACCCTCATTGATCATATCCTGAATCCGCGCCTGTACATATATGCAAGATGTGTCTGTTCTGAACAGTTTCAAAGTCTCGAGTGATCATAGGATGGTGAGATGTAAGCTGAAACTAAATACTAGACTTGAAAGAAAGAAGTTTATCATAGGAAAACCGCTAGTTTTAGATCTGGAAAATCTAGGGAAACACAGACAGACATTCGACATAGTACTAAGCAACAGATTCAGCGCCTTGGAAGAGTTAGAGGATAAAGAATACATCAATAACAGAAATAAAATACTGACTGAGATAATAAGACAAACATCCACGGAAATAGCAGGCATCAAAAAGAATAAAAGAGAGCAAAATCTCAGAAGAAACTGAACTCTTGATGAAGAAAAGAAGGGAAATAAAAGAAGAGGAAAGTTACGTAAACAGGATCGAGTATGTAGAACTAAATAAAAACGTAAGGAAGAAAATAAGAGAGGATGTACGAAGATACAATAAAAATCTTGATAGAAATACAATCGCGGAAAACAAGAGCCCAAAGAAAACCAAACAGCAGCTCATGATAGGGAAAAGGAAATAATTGCAGTTAAGAGACCAGACGGGACCGTAACACGAAATAAGGAATTAATTTTAGAAATATTTGAAAATTTCTACAGAGAATTGTACTACTCCGAAGAAGAGCTAGGAAATGAAGACTCGGTAGAGAATGATGTAGATGTCCCAGACGTAATGAAAGAAGAAGTGGATAAAGTACTTCGAGGGATGAAGAACGGAAAATTGCCAGGAGAAGATGGACTCACAGTAGAGATGTTTAAATGGGGAGGTGTAAAGTTGTAAGAGGAACTTGCTAAATTATTAAGAGAGTGAAAACTTCAGCTCCTGTAAGTTAGAGTGTATCAATAAATTTTTACCTTTCTCAAAAAAAGGTGATGGGCTAAAATCGTGAAACTTGTACAGTTCTGGTCCCATATCTTATCAACTAATAGACTAACCCTTATTATTCAGATCAACGTAAAGAATATATCTTTACACAATCCATTCAAATTTTATTAGTATTCGTCAAATATAGATTTGTGTCTATTTATAGCCTTTAGTCATTTATGGCTCAGACCGGTCAAATATTATTATTCGACCATATTCTGTATCGTACATATTTTAAAAAGAACATCAATAACGAAAAACTTTTAAAACTCATTTGACACACCTACGTTATCACTTTTAACATTTTGTTTTGTTCATTATCTTAAAAAAAATAATTTTAAATAGAATGACATTTATAACCTTCAGAAACTACCCGATTTTCACTTTCTTTAATATTACTGCTAAGCAACAGTGTTACTTCAATTGATCATTCTAATTCTGCTCTTGGCTATAAGTTCTTCAAATCCAACATGGTTATTGTATATATATCATGAGAATTTCTAAATATTATCTAAACTGACATAACGTACGCTATGAACTTTGTCACAATGAGTTGTCAAAACTATGTTTATAGTCCACAATATCTTTAATCTGTTAGAGAAATTTCTTTGAGCAGATATTCTTTGAAAGACTACTAATAAATTTATTTTAAAGCGCTGAAAGAAAATCAGTAGATATTATTACATATTGAAGTCAGCAATGGTAATAATCTAATATATTGTCTTATTTCTACTCAAAATGCCTTCTTGTATATATTCCAAAATGTTATTGAAATCTGAGATGGGATGGACATCTCTGGATGGCTTGATCGAGATGGGTATACGCGTTATAGGTATTAAGAATATACGGAGGAATGAGAACCAGGTCTAGAAAATAACAGCTAAATTTACTTCTTTATTTGCGTAAAGCCATGCTTTTAAAAAAAACAACATACTATTTCCGTTTGCGCCAAAACTCCTAAGAATATGGTTTCAAAGCTAGTAGATAAAAGAAGGGAGTAATAACACAGCTACGAAGATTTATATATTCACAAAAATCAGAATGGGAATGAAGATAAGTTCGCTTTTAAAGTGATGAAGAAAAGAAACTGTTTCCTTTCACATTGTTCTATACATACCATTATGGTGTTTCGGAAAATTTACAATGGAATTCGCAGGAACTACGTAGGACTGTTATACACCCTTCTTTCCGCTAACTCCTCAATTAACCCAAAGATCAGATTTGTTTCTGCCTTCTTGGTTCATAGACGAACTTGTAAAATTAATTATGAAACTAGAATTGAAGTTTCATTTACAGTTAACTCAAATAACAAAAGCACTCTACAGAAAGTTAGTTCCGAATGGGATTAAGAATAATAAAAAAAACATGTTTTCTACCACTATCAAGGCACATATAGTGATGTACACTGGGTTAAAACCCAATGGGTTGAATGGATTTAGACCCGGGTTTTAACCCTAGGCATTTTTGGGTCTAAACCCGTGTTTTTATGTTTCATTGTTTTTTTCTTTTAAATAGTATTCGAATAATTTCAAAATTAATGTCTGTGCTAATTCTCGCAACGATTTTTTTATGATGTAATGAAATCTCAATGCGATATAGAAATAACACTACACTAATGAGAGAGAAGCGTGTACTTATAATTTGCATATTATATTGATTTTTACATACGAGAAGAAGGTAAGTAAGTACTGTCATGTTTACTGTAGAAAAAGGCACGTGATTATTTCTTTGTTTTAATATCCTCAAGTTTTAGGAGGCAATGCAGCTGGCAGGTTTAAAATTTTGTGTCGAAAATGCCAACAAATATTTATAACTGCAACTACACAACACTTTTAAATAAAAAAAAAAACACTTCGGGGTTTAAACACTGAGTTTTAACCCAAAAAATAAAAACCCTGGGATTTTTACCCATCACTAGGCACATGTCATATCAGGACAATAGTTCTTGTATCCACCGCAGTCTGAAATGCACATTTTAGCATCCTTGATTGATGAGTGCGCACCCATTTCTGTACCAACAAATCACACAGAATGACATGATATTCAGTTAGTTTCATGTTCTTTTGCATTCAAGAGATGGATTTCTACATTCAGCGGGCTTCTCGATTTTCTTTTAACATGATAAACGTAGAGTACGATCCGTAAACACTGTTCGAATATCTGTAAATGGCGACCGTGCTTGCTAAACAATGAACGAACTTGGCACGCATATACACTATCATGACCACAGAGCTGCAGTCGCAATATTTGAAAACGGAGCTTATTTTTGGATATTCGTCGTAAAAAAAAAAAAAAAAAAAAAAAACATTAAAAATAAATGAATGTAGAACATGTCTAAAGAGTTAACCTGATTCATGTAATTTACATATTTTTTTTCTTTTTCTCTTCAGGTAAGTTCTATAACCTGCATCTGGAAACCGTAATGAATAATTTGACGTCTTGTGTTACTGGTAAGTATTAGTATTGAGTTAGTAAATACAATACAATCCAATTATTCAAGTATTTATTTTTATGACTTGAGAGCAACAAAACCAGTTCAGGGTAAGTGCGGTCAAACTAATTCAACTTTTTTTGCAATTCAGGTCTTCAATTAAACTTTACAATATTATCTGCGAAACAACAGAGGATAACAATGAGCTTTAAAATACACTTTATTGATTGTTGTTAATTAACTTTAAACATATGTCAACAATAAATATGTGACCAAATCAGACCTCGTAATCTGCCTGGACTAGATTTAAAATAAAAAAAAATTGAATTTTAAGTTGAACAAACAAACTTGTCAAGTAGCATCAATCGAGAGACTGACCAAACTATCAATTAATGTTTTTAGTAACCAACGTGAATTTACTAGCATAAAGCAAACTGTTCACGTGTTCATAAACTCAATACAGTTTTTATTAATTACTTCGTTCACGTATGTGTTCATTTACTTATTAGCTCAGTTATTTGTATATTCACTTATACGCTTCCCAATTTATATATTCTTCCACACAAATGAGAGTAATTCATGTATTTAGTGAATGTAAAAAGAGAGTGTCTGCTGTCCTAAGTGGTCCTGGACGTAGTTAAGTCTTTCATATAGTAAGTCGTCAACCTCTCTCTACGTTTGCTCATTTCTTTAATCATGAATGTATTTGAGAAATATTATTATCCCATGTACTGTTTGTGCAATAAGACTATAAAATTATATTTATTCACTCAAAGATGTAATTGACTAATATATGTTTATACCGTGCACCTAAGGATGTGGAATAAGACTATGAAATTATGTTTATTCACTCAAGGATGTAAGTAATATTTTTATTTCGTGTACAAAAGATTGTGGAATAAGATTATGAAATTGAATCAATTCATTCATGGATGTAATTGACTAGTATTTTTTATAGTGTATCAAAAGTTGTGGAATATGACTATGTAATTATATTTATTTACTCATGGATGAAACTGACTAGCACGAACTTTTATCTAATGCCCAAAACTCTGTGAAATAAGTGTATAAAATTACAACCATTCATCTTCTATTGATTCAGACATTCGTTTTTTTTTCTTCTAATCCAAATATACGTTATGTATATCTCTGGAGAATATACAGAAATCTTTCAATGTATCTA
This sequence comes from Lepisma saccharinum, assembly GCA_022664845.1. Lineage (NCBI taxonomy): Eukaryota > Metazoa > Arthropoda > Insecta > Zygentoma > Lepismatidae > Lepisma > Lepisma saccharinum. The sequence continues at coordinate 4,877 of JAGDQP010020027.1, read as the reverse complement.
ATATGTATAACTAAAACATTCATCTGCTCATTTATTCCGTAGCTAATAATGCACTCATTTTTCCATTCATTCATACTTTTAGACATTCGTGTATCTAATCAAGCTTGAATCGTATAAATATATGTGTTAAAAAATAGCTGGTCTCGAGGATCGCGTGAACTAATACTGAGTTGCTGCCTACGATGTTGTGGGTTCGAATCCTAATAACTGGGTCAATAATAGTTTTGAATTTTGAAACTATCATTGCTCTAGTGTAATTGGAAAGGGTCGAAATGAATAGTTTTTAATGTTTTCCATTTCAATACGTATTGATTCGTACAAAGGATATTGTACAAAGTACACTTTTTGTAACTCTCAAAGTAAATGTTGTCTACTAAACTGTAACCCACCGCTGCTAAACCAGGGTCATAATTGGCCAGAAGTGAAGCCATACCCAGTTATTTAAATCAAAAAAGGTTTTATTTTTATTCCCAAATGAACAGAGTGAGCAGAATTCTGTACTTTAAATGTGATTCAAAACCAGTTTTATATCATTTTTAAAAACTAGTCAGTAATATGCTTAGAATGTTGCATTTTATCAAAAGCTTTAGTAAAATCAAGAGGAGTAAGTAATCTGATACTTGAGGATCAGTTTCGTGCAAGATATATTATTATATTCTTAATTAAAGCTGTGGTTTCCGGTATCCTTCAGTGTCTCCAATCATATTAGAATAGCTGACGTCAATAAGGTTGTTAATCAGTATTTGACCGATAGGGCTGAAAAGTTTTTAGATTTTGTAATAACGCGGGTGACCGGTACAGATTTTGTCCTAACACAGACAATTGTAGACAACTTGCAGACTATAGCTGCATAGAATTTCAGTCACGTACGCCAATATTTGTCATATTTTGAGATCTGCTAAAGGTTCATTTCTTTCGCTGATCTTTTTTTCTTGTTGTCTGTACTATAGACGTTTATTTAGGCTATATTATATCCTGCCCTTGAAGCCTGAGTTTCAGAATAGTAAGCAGCAGGAGCAGCTTTCCTCGAATTTACTGTATTATACTTCAGAATATGGGACTTCTCTTCACTAGTATAGGAGGTACAGGTGCAAAAGATTTTTCCCCACGCTTTCTCAAATTGATTTTACTTATTTTTTCTCTGGCATATTTGTATATTCCAGCAAGTGTTCTTTTCTCAGTTTGCAATACTTCTTTCTGTACCCACTGTATGATGTTTATCATCAGTAAAGGAAGTATCATATATTTAATAAAATGATGTACTATCACTAAACATATTTTTTACTAGGTTGGAAACTGTGACAACTCGATAGAATCATAATTTTAACCCTGAATGCCTACCACATCACATTGTTGGTATAAAATAACTCCTAAAATTTTAATTTAACATTATCCGATTTATTGAGAAATATCTAATTTCATTGTGAGGACTTGAGTTTGGGCTGCAAGTTGGAATGACTTTGTAGGGTTACCATATGTCCGTATTTTAAAGACTGTCCGTGTCCATACCGTACTTTGCAAAAATTAAATATATGTCCGTACTTTTCACTTGACCAGTTGTTGACTATTATTTACGTATTTTAAACCTATATATTTCCACAAATACATATCACACTATTTATAAAGACTTTTAAGTTGCACACAGAATGACTGTCATAGGACGTGCCTAAATTAGAAAAATACGTTCATGTTATTGATTTTTTTCTCAGGAGCAACTTTAGCAAAAGGAAAAGGTTCGGAATAAATATAAATATTTAACAAAGGGTTCCGGAGAGCCCCTCCGGCACACCTCTGATCAAGAAGACAAAGAAAACGAAAATCATAAAAGAGTTTTGAACAAGGAAACGGAAATTGAGTTTTAAACAAAATAAGAAGAAAAACAAAAACGAAAATCGATTCTTGTACAAAAGTACCAAACACCAGTATTTGGAGAAAAAACGAAAACCGGTGTTTCAACAGAAAAACCGAATGGTCGTCTTTTTTAATAATCGATGTTAGCTCTTTTTTAACTGTTCTGCCCATCCCTTCTTTCTATGCGAAATGTCCTGTGTTCTTCTTGTCACAAAACTTGATCATAGCTTATTATTTTTCTTCCCTCATTGCATACCACAAGATTCTTCGTTTCGGCCAACCTTATTTGAACTGATTCACTTGTTAAATTTGGCAATAGCGTTATCGACGCGCTGAACCCTTATTGGCTCAACGCATGGGTGTGTAAAAGGCGTTATGTTTAGTTCGCATTTTTTCTACAACTCAAGACATTTTGGCACTACTATAGTGGCCTACCCAAGTTTGGCTATATTTTTGGGTACACGCTGTAAATCGAGTTAGTTCTCTTTATCGAAGGTTCCAGAGCCTTAATGATCAGTGTGGACTTCAAGAAGCAATGTTTTGACATGGTATGTTCGTTACATGTCTCTATTCATTATAGAAATGTGCGTAGTGATATCGTTATTGTTCATCACGGAAATAATAATTTCGTTTGATGATTGGCATGTATTCTGCCAGAACCCCAATGGGGAATGTCACCCCCAAACTTAAATTTTTTGGGTTTAAAAATTGAGAGAAACCCTGCAAAACTCTATTTAAAGTCTGCTAAATCCATCACTTTTGACTTTACACTCCGATAGTTGCAGATTCTGTATATATATATATTTTTTTTAGTTGACCCAATAAAGTAGGATCTGCACTTTTATTTGCCATAGGTTGGCAACCGTACACATAGATGAATAAAGCGGGAAAACCTACATACTTCTTTCCTGATGAATGAAAGACTAATTGTACATAGTTAGGATCAATCTTTCCATGGTCTCCTTACGCTATCTTTTCCTTTCATTCAGGTGAACAAAAATAAAAAGAAGGAACACAAAAGATATCTGAAAATAAATCAATTTATAGATTTTTCTCTTTTATAGGTCAGAAATTAATATCATCTTTGAGTATTGTGTGCATCAATCTTGTGTGCGGTGTTCTTGATCAATACTTCCTACGTACTACAATTACTTTTGGGTCTATTGTTACCGCCAACAATTAATTAGATTGCTGCGAGCATTTTTTCCATTATTTTCTGATTTCCTATTGTTCGAAAGAGGAGAGAGACTGACGAAACAAAGAAAGAAGAAAAATATGTCAACAATTCCATTGTTTGAAAATATTTGTGCAAGACATTGTATTATATACAACACGCTTGGTTAATTCTTCTTGTGTTATTTGTGGATATAATGCTTAAAATAGCTATTAAATACATATTTGTTGCTGTGTTTGACGTAACCTAAACGAACAAAGTTGTAATCAAAATATTTTTCACTTTATTGAGTGAACTAATCTTAGCCCATAAAAAGAATTTTTATTGTGTAGCAAATCATGTACACAGCACAGGACTAGCGGAGAACACGCAAGGTAAAATTGTAGAATAACTGAGGATTTTGTCTTGACAGAGGAGGACACCTAAGCTGAGAATGAGAAGGATTAGGATACCTTTCATTTAAGAAGCGACAAAAAACATTCCTTACTTTCACATTTCAGTTTTCACAGGGCAAGTTACGTAAAATTGTAATTTCTATTGTATTGTATGAGAAATTTAGGTGTCAAATGTATTCATGAATATATATATATATATATATATATATATATATATATGGCCGGGAAACCGGGACAGGACCGGCAAACCGGGACTGTCGTCCCAAAAGGCTTCTGCCACTAACTGGGAGGAGACCCCTTAATTCCTCTTGCTGAGACTTAAGGGAACCGACCAGGGTAGACGCCTAATGTCCAATCCATACGTTCACGTCGTGGGGCTTGTTAGTACCCAAGCAACTGCTTGGCGAACGAACATGGATGGGCTGCTCACCAACCCGCATTAGCTGACAGCGTGGTGAGTCAAATATCAGCACCCCTCCTCATTTCTTTACATATGATGGTACAAGCAAGGAAACAGCCTCGGAGGACCTTATTGCCCGGAGGACGGAATGCAGCTGGCAACGGCAGCGGTCAGTCCTGCAGGAAGTCAGAGGGTCAAAATGCCCGGGTTTGGACTGTAGACTGCCAGGACAGCGACACGGCAACTCGAACGGACCTATACGTGGCGACCCTCAACTGTCAGTCACTTGAAGGAGAGGACAAATTAGTAGAACTGCAGAATGAACTTAAGAGGATTAAGTGAGACATCATAGGACTATCAGAAGTGTGGAGGCAGAATGAAGAACAGTTGGAACTACCGTCAGGGCACACGTTCTACTTCAAAGGAACAGAAACTGGAAAATCGACAGGCGTTGGCTTTATAATTAATAAAGACCTGAAGTCCCGGATCACAGAAATTGAAGGGATTTCAGATAGAATCGCACGGGTAGTAATAAAAATTAACAAGAGATACAGTATGGAAATTATACAAGTGTATGCACCAACAACCTCGCACCCGGAGGAGGAAATCGAAGACCTATACGAGGAGATCCAGAAGATGTTGGATATTAGCAAATCGCATTACAAAATTGTAATGGGAGACTTCAATGCGAAAGTAGGAACCAAGCAGAGCAGTGACACGAAAGTGGGAAACTTTGGATTTGGCAAAAGAAACAAGAGAGGAGAGAAGTTAGTGGAATTCTCAGAAGCCAACAGACTGTTGATGCGAAAGTAGGAACCAAGCAGAGCAGTGACACGAAAGTGGGAAACTTTGGATTTGGCAAAAGAAACAAGAGAGGAGAAAAGTTAGTGGAATTCTCAGAAGCCAACAGACTGTTCATTTCCAATACATTCTTCAAGAAACCGCCCCAGAGGAAGTGGACATGGAAAGGCCCAAATGGGACCAAAAACGAAATAGACTACGTTCTATCAAACAACAGGGAAATTCTGCAAGACGTGTCTCTTCTGAACAGTTTCAA
>JAGDQP010020026.1:0-28310 GCA_022664845.1 Lepisma saccharinum | reverse complement strand
GGCAAGGAATTAGATGAGATATTCCTACTGTAATTTGATTTATTTGATGGAATGTTTGTCACTATCCAAGTAGGTAACCGTTAACATGAAGCCTACCGTTGTAGCAGATGAAATGTTTCCTGAAGGACCTGGCCCATACATGGAGGTGGAAGAGGTAGGAGGTTCTGATGGCCCTGTTTGTGTGTTTGGCGGCAAATGAGAAAGCAGTTCATACAGACTTTTTCAATGATTTCGAAGACATAGTTGATGATGACGATCTGCAGTGATTGTGATGGTGGCCTTCTGAATCTTCTGAACTTAATTTCTTTGCCAGAAATTATGTTTCTATACATTTATATTTATTAATTAAGAAGCTTTAAAATGAAAAAAATATGGCATTGTTGGATTGTTTTACTTAAATTGAATTTTAACAATGCGAAGCTTTTGTATTTTAGATTGTTCAGTTTATATTATGTTTTAGCGTATGAAGTTTACTTCTAAGCGCATTAATCGTTATTTATATGCTCTTGAATATTTATTGTTACTTTTTAAGAAGGAGTTAGCCGAATATACAGTGTTTAGATGGATATGTGTTATCGTGTAATATATGTTTGTTTATTGAGAAGTAAAAAAGTTAGTTGATGATGTGTTTTCCTTATGTTGATGTTTTCATATATGTTGAATACAATTCCATCTAGGCCGAGAAACTCACGTTTCTGATATATGAGTTTAAGGAAATATTAAAGAATAGTGAATTGGATAATTTCAGTTCTTTCTCTTAGGAAATACAGCGATGTAATGATTAAAATGTTGCAATCCATGTTTTCAATTGAAACTATCCACATAAACAAATCAAATGTTGTGAATTATTTGGAACGTTTCTAATTATACAGTGCAGCCCAATCGATACCAGAAAAAAAGAAGGCTAATGTCTTGCTTACAGTAATTGGTCCAGAAGCATATGACGTATTGAAAGATGCTTGTGCACCATCTCCACTAGTCCAAAAACCGTATCAAGACAGTAAGAATACTCTGCTGGCACAGTTTGGTCAAAAACATACAGAAATAATAGAAGTATAGATTTCATACTACCAAGCAAGCCGATGTTCAATCAATCCAGGATTATGTTTGTACTTTGAAGAAGCAGGTAGTTCGATGCAGTTATGGTGAGTTCGCTGAGATCATGTTCCGTGATCAATTTGTGGTTAGACTATTCAGTGATGCCATTCGCAACAGATGTAAGTTTCACAGGATAAACTTACGTTACTAAAGCTTAGAGATTACCTTGCTAATAGAGAAAATCGATGTGGAAGCAGACTCTTTGAAAGCAAATCCAATGCAATCATGTCAAATTGATGTTATTTATAGAGAGAACAGGCGACATCAAGTTAGAACATATGCGAGTCAGGACAAATCAGATTCTAAACAGCTGCCATGCAGGAATTGTGCCCGTTATCACGAAATAGGTCAATGTAAAGCTTATAACGCAGTTTGTTTTCAGTGCCGAAAAAGAGGCCATTTACAGATATATTGTTTGTCTTGAAACATACAGTATGTTCAAGAAGTTGACAGCGAGAAATATGGAAGAGATCGACAGCAGGATACACAATTAGTGCAACAACTCAAGTCTACCTATGTGGATGAATTAATGTGGGTTGATGATTTTGTTTCACTTAATAGTAATAATCATCGTAGATTACCAATGCTTACACTTGAGGTCCAAATTGGTAATCATTGTTGTAGCTTCATGTGTGATATAGGAGCAACGTTAAATTTAATTCCAGTACAATTGTTACAGACCTTGGGTTACGAACGATTCATCACATATTCTGCTGGAATAATAAATCTAGTAAATAATACAGTTTTAACATCAGTGGGTTACATTCAACTATATGCTGTATTCAACGGAGCTGTGAAATGAATACCTTTTACAGTTACCGATTATGCCAGCCCATTAGCTATTTTAGGAAGAGCAGGATTAGAGATTTTAATTCCTGAGTGGAGTAAGGCTTTCGAGTGTTCACATCAGAGATCTCAACGACAAGATGGCAATAATCAGGTCAACAGCAAGAATACGAGTTAAAAGCTTTAACTAGACAACTCGAGTTTTGGAGAACAGAAAATTTAAGAAAGGAGTCAGATTTGAAAGGTGAAACTAATCTTGCTAAGGCAACTGTTGAGAGGTCGTGTAATTTTGAAAGTTACAAGACACGAAGTTATGGATTGATTAAAACAGAAATGTTTAATATCAGTACTCAAACCAACACTGACACGAATGAAATGGGTGTTCAATACAATATTGTTTAGATGGTAAGACACAAATTCTTCAACCTCTTGCAGATGAAGATGGTGTATTTTCAGATATGCGTTCTTTTAAATCAGCAAGTGATAATGATTTGACATTTGTGGAAAAAGAGTGCAATGAATTAATCAACGAGAATATTGATGTTGAAACACGATTGCAAAGAGTGAATGATAAGGAAGAGTTATTTCAGAAAGAATCGTTTTTAGATCAATCTCGTGAAAAACATGCGGAGATGGAAACTGGTGAAGATGGTGAAGCTAAGGAGGGTAGCAGGACAAATGTAGTACAGGAAGTTGAAAAGTTCAAATTGTTGGGAAACGAAACTTATAGGAAAGGAGATTTTGGGAAGGCGATGGCACATTACAAGAAGGTGCTTGAACTTAATCCAACTAATATAGCTTTTTATGCAAATATGGCTGCAATTTATTATAAAAAATGTTTATATATTTTTTGTGAAACAGTCATTGATATTGGACAGTTAAACATGGCTGGGGCAGATCAGATTAATAAAGTTCACAAAAGGTCTGAAGACACAAGTGGTAGAAAAGGTATATAATATGGAATTATATCAGTATATAATTTTGGATGGAAAAAAGGTTGGTTTGAGAGAAGATCAAGAAATTTGGGTACAGGAAATGGATATTGTGAACGATATTGTGGAAGTTGAGTAAAAGTGAGAGGTCTACAATAGTAGAGGTTAAGGAGAAGATAATTGACGAAGGCTCATAGTGCAGCCCGCAAGATGAATGAGGAAATAAAAATGGAGAGAAGACAAAAGAAAAAATAAGAAGATTTGGAATAGAAAGGTTGAGATCGAGAAGGTTATTTAATTATTGGGTTATGGGTCAGCAATTCAGCATCTCTATTTTAAGACAGTTTTTGAGATGGTTGACATTGAACATGTTGCAAAAACTTTTCTGGGGCGTTATCAAGGATGTCAGGTGGATAGCCAAATGAAGTGAAAAATGGGTTCCAAGCGAAACGGGAGTGAATGCGTATTCAGCAGATGACTGTTAGGTTTCGAATTCATTGATATTTCATTTGTTAAGGAAAATTTAAATATGGCATTGTTGGAATTTTTAATTAAATTGAATATCGTTACAATGAGAAGCTTTTGTATTTTAGATTATTCTGTTTATATTATGTTTTAGCGTATGAAGTTTGCTTCTAAGCGCATTAATCGTTATATATATATGTTCTTGAATATGTGTTGTTCCTTTTGAAGAAGGAATTCGCCGAATATGCAGTGTGTTTAGATGGATATGTGTTATCGTGTAGTATATGTGTGTTTATTGAGAAGTTATGTAAAAAAGTTAGTTGATGATGATGACGGTGTGTTTTGCTTATGTTGATGTTTCTATTTAGAGTGGTTGCGACTATAGTCGACCTACCTATAGTAGTCGTCCACGTCAAAAGAAATACGCATAAGATCAGTTCTGGCTATTGTTCAGTAACGAGCATTGTATTTCTGAATGCACATAAGTACTGTTCATTTTCAATGTGGCTTATAGGATTTCTCTTCACACAGTTTGGCCGGAATGTCGTTTTTCGTAAACGCTTCTGCAGTTTCATTAAAAGAACACTAGGTTCTGAATTTTTTTAAGATCTAGATTACACTTAAGTATGCTATTATTTTCACCCGTTCGTGCGAAGCGAGCTATTTGAATTTTTGGTATGATATTGTATAAATGTCAAGGTTTATTTTGGTTGATGTTTCATTTTGAAGACATTCGTAGTTTATTATGTAATGGGGTGGTCGACTACTATATTGTTTAGATGAGTATATTTCTCAAGTCGAACACTATGGAATATAATCTGACGATAATGAAATATGTGGACCTTTCTTCCTTAGTGAAACTCTGAAGCAATGGTTAAACATTTAAAGTTAAAAGATTGGTTATTATTGTTTTAACGGAGAGAGTTGGAGACCAATAGTGGTCGGTTTCTGTGCTTCTATGTGGTCGAATACTGTACTCGTAATAACAAGTCTTGTCTTGACGTGGAATACGAGCACTGGTATTTGATTATATGGAATCTTAAGAATATGAAAATATAGCAATTTAGAATGCTTTCATACTGAAAAGTAATTGTTTTCCTTTACAGATGCAATAGCCTACATTTTTTTCAAATTTGTAGTGGTCGACTACTCTACTAGTTAAGAGGTCCACCACTGAATTTGCGTGGTTGAGCACTATAGGTTTTTGAGTATTTTACCTTATAATCAGTTAAAAGCTGCGTAAAATATTTCCCCAAATATTTGAAGTATTGCATTTACATGCAATATTCCACTGTATGCAGTGAACCAACTTTGCGATTTGTTGTGGTTTATATTCAGTCAGAAAGAAACCTTAAGTAAAGGCGTTATCAAATTCGGTCGACTACTATCGCACTTACCCTATGTTGAATACAATTTCATCTAGGCCGAGAATCTCACGACTATGATATTTGAGTTTAGGAAAATACTGAAGAATAGTTAGTTGGATAATTTCAGTTCTTCTTCTTAGGAAATATAGCAGTTTCCATATTTGGTTCAATCTGAAGAAATCAAAACGTTTAGTTATAACTCCGTTTCTTATGTTTGATGTCGCTGTTCGGTATATTTTATTTATATCTTAATTCTTGAGATATAAAAATATTAGACTATGCATACAATAGTATATTATATAAATAATGTGAATATTACAAGGGAATTAAAACATAAATAAAGAAAACAGTCCACACAGCTATACCAAGCATAGGAAACTGAATTAGAATTGAAAGTTTGATCCATTTCTGGATTAAACTGGAAGTGGACAAACAAGGTGAATTGACTCTTCTTGTGTCTGATATCATATACTACCTGATTGTAATGCCAACAAGCATTCCATAATGATAATGAGATATAACTGACTTAAACAAAAAAATGAACTTGCGTAACAGATATTAGATTTGTTTCAGTACGTGCACCTGTGTACAGTGAGTGAAAGATACAGCACAAGAATTTAAATAGCTACGTACATAAACTCCCAAATCAAGCTTACACATAGTCAGATTATCTTCTTTTTAATACGTACCATGAATTGTGTACCGGTATACGTATTATACATACTATACATATTATACATACATAAAATGTTTTATGAAACGTTAACCCTTTTGCGAAACACCTTTGCATTCTTCTGAGACAATATGTTACTCGATACTCTATGACTGTGAATTGTTTTGCATCTGAATTAAGCGTCTAACTCGAATTGTAATGCAATCAGGCAGTACATTGGTGAATAACACGCGGGCTTTCAAATAAATTTCTAATTTCAATATGGGACAGAAATTTTAGATTCCACATTCTCTGTTCAAATTAAACTCTGATTGCTGTATAATGTATTAATGGTATCACTTGTTTCTCTCCAGGTATTCCTTGACTCCCAGGCTGATGGGCATTACTTCCTCACTTGCGTGTTCACTTTTAAATAGTTTTCCAAAATACTTGAAATGTGAAACTTCTAACAGTAATATGAGAAAGGAGAGAAGCATGCCAGATACAAGGCACACGAAGCTAAATGAAACCCTTTCGATGTCGAGACCCACAAGGAGCTCAGGTCGGTGTGTCGTTTCTGATGGCCACCATCGAAGTTTAAGTTTGTGTCTAACTCCAACTTCAGTGAGGCGACGAATGCTGAAAGAGAAGTTAAATATGTTGATACAGGAAAGAAGGAAATTATTACGCAAATAGTTTCGACCAAGGATTCTGCCATATTGATAATGGGTCACTGCTCACAACATCTCCAGCACACACGCCCGGAAATTGATTAAAATCCTGCAAAACTCCACTTACACCGTAAATTTTGGCTTTATATGTACATTGCCCAAAACTGAAAATCGTGGCAGAATCCCTGCCATAATGCTTTCACTAAATAACAAAGATCAATACAATGGTAAAAATGGAATGGAACTTGGTTTTCCTGCTTTTAGTTTTCACGCGAGCTACCATCTAGTGAACTATAACGGAACTAAGCAAAACTTTACACGAAACAGACGTTTAAATTATAATATGATCAACATGAATCAATTGACTGTAGTAGATTAAGTATGCCATTATTCTTGTACATTACTAAAGCGATATTTGTTACCAGGATGCTATATATTTTAATAACGAATGAAATTAACTCGCGAAGTGAGCCTAGTTTAACGCCTTACTTCCGTTTAGACTTATGTGTCTTACATATGTTACAAGATAACCGTCGTAAGATGACGCTGGTTAAATTTGAAATTCGCGTTAAAGGTAACTTCCATCTACATTACTAAAATTATTCCGGTTAATGTTAAGCATGATAAGATATTAATAATGTGAACAAGGCATAATGTTTCTATGTTAAGAAGAAGATACCAGTAAGTTTACTGGACTCTGAACGTTATAACAGTTTCAGTGTTGTTCAACGTAAAACTTAATAGTTCAATGTACACTCAAATCATCAGAAAATGGCCTATGGGAAGCTCTTCCAAGTGCATGAAATTGTACAATGTGATAATAAAGAAGCAGGTCTTATAAAACTAGGATTGACGTTTCACACATCATATTCAATCCATTTCATTTTGCGATGTTTTTAAAAAAAATTAAAGGAAGTTTTAGGTAGCTTTTCAAATCGGACATTTTCTTTATGGCTCGAAGTGTATTTTTTATCATTTCTTTCTGTGTTGCATTTTGAATTTTATTTACGGTCTTTAGGCATCCAAGGCTCAGGCCGTGATAAGAAGGGGTAAGCATTCGGGAAGGTGTCGGCTACGGCCGTATGTTGCATCTCCCATCCAAGCATTTGCCTGATGTGACTCAGGAAAAATCTTGGTAAAACCTCAGTCAGGGTGATCGGCCGCTGGGAACGAACCCACGACCTCCCGAATGCTACGCCAATATGTTGGTGGTGGTGATGCGTGAGTGTAAAATATAATTACTGTACTTGTAAAATGTGTGTAAGTGCTAATAAAGTAACATTATTCGTACTTACTAGTAATCGAAGACTCCTTTGTACGGGAAATCACGCCGCATGGCAAAGTACATATATGATCCAAATTGTTCATTTCGAATGTTTACAAGTTGACAGGATAGATTGTTACGATATGCAGAATAACTCTCGTGTAATGTAAGGAAACCAAATGGTTCCCTACATGCTTTCTGGAAACCAAGGAATCGTGTGGGAGCGAGGTTAGAATCTTTATGTTGGAGTACTTTATTCAGTGTGCGACGGTAGAGCTTGTTGTGACTTTCCTGGAATTAAAAACAAATGACAAAAAGTTCAAATCCGAAATCATAATGCAGTAATTTTAATACATTATATCTAAAATCAGAAACGTCGATCCAACGGACAAAATTTGGCAGACTAATATGGATACTATCTACGTGTAGTAAGTTATGGTTGATTCTGTGATACAAATTGTTGACATTATGTAACTTGAACCGCACATGAGCAGCTTGTCTCAATTTATTGACGCTTACAGCCTGTTGCTATACGTGTTGTGCTTTTGTGAATACTAATGTTTAAACAAATTAGAAACATAATTGCAAAGATACTGTTGTTACTATGATTGAAGAAGTTGGACGCAAACATGCTCACTTAAGCATAAACACTTAAGCATAACATCGTAACTAGCTTATTATGAACATTTTTTTAAAATAATTTTGATCTTTAAGCATAAAGAAGCAACGAAGATACAAATGAAGACCAGAGAACAAGAACGTGCTTTGTCCACGTTAGTGAAATTGAGATAAGAGCAATCTGTTTGTTCTTTGAAAGGACTTTCTAACGAACTACCGTGCATGAAGAGGATATGCATAGTTTGTCTAGTACAAGCAAATATTCATTGATGTTCACCTTTACGCAATGGTAAATGTGGACTTTTAAAGCGCTCTCATGTACAATCAAGAAAATAGGTAACCTACGCTCTTTCTCCGTGGTCTTAAAATGTAAATGAACTGAAAATTATTTGTAGTAAATGCCATATTATTTTCGACACTGTTATTAATAGGGGTCGCGCAACGAACCTTGGCACTTTAGCCAAACGTCTAGTGCACTGATCACCTCTTCACGCAGTGAAATCTGATAGACCCACACATTAAGGATAGAATACAGTAGCAGATTTACATGCGTAAAAAAATGAAAATAACATTAGTTTTACACATTCACTACCAAAAGAAATATTTTTTTATATATTTAAAGATATTATTTTGTACAATGAGTCTACTTTTGCGTAGTGTATTTACCATGCAAAGAATCTAAGCTACATTTCATTCTTGTACCTTCAACAGTTCAGATTAGAGAACGTAGAGGCAAATTTCTTCAAATCAGTATAGTTTGCGCAGTCTTGTTCTATTCATAATACTCTACAAGTCTGTCTTATTTTATAAGGAATCGTATACAGTCCTATGTAATTATTGATTAAATTTTGGAAAACAACTCAGCTCACCATTTAATACAGAACAATTTATGTAATACAAAGAATATATTTGATACGCAATCTGTGAAACTATTGTGAGAAGTAGAGTTTAAAACGTCAGTAGAAGTGGTGTCCTTTTTTCTTAATTTTATCGCCTTAGGTAATAACAGTACTAGACCTCCATTTTAGCTCAGTGACCTCCTTTTCACCTAACGGTACCGTGTTTACGATAGACTGTTACAGATCTTTCTGTGCTGACCTAACCTACTTTTTCTAAATCTTTCTGTACTGACGTAACCAATTTTTCTGTCTCGCATCCTTTGATACTCGTGCAATTTCTTTAGGTGATAACGTGTTTTAATTTTATTTACCCTATAGATTATTTAATGAATTTATATTTTGCCACGTCTTGGATGAGAATGGAAATTTTATTTAAATGTTTTTGTGCTGACGTAAACTTTCTCGAATTTGCGTGTTTACGTGGAGGGACTTGATTTATTTATGGAGTGAACACATATTCCGCGTGACCATGCTGGTGAAATTCTCTTGAAGAACTGCTTCGTTTCTCACGTTTTTATGCCGGGGTCATGATCTGCGCGTGCGCAGCTTTTTGTTTGCTCTCACATCTTAGAATCTTTGATAACATTTCGAGTAAGTTCTCTCCCTTACATTATTCATGCCTGAGGCGTTCCTGGAAAGTAGATTGATCTTTATTTTAGTTTTCGTGAAGGATTTCATTAGTTCTCAAATTTGAAACGAGGAGAACATAGCTTCTAGAACATTCCTTTTGATGACTTTCTTTTATTTTCGGTGTAATTCTAGAAAGGAGATTGACCTTCTTTTCGTATAACTAATCTCTTTCTTGAACTTTCTGTGAAGTAGGTCATCAGCTTCCTATAAATACTTTCCGCTCAGTTTTGTTATAATCACGGCAAAGAACACTAGTGCTATTATCGTATTACTAAATCCACCTGCAGTAAGTTAAAAGCACTGTTTTGGATACCGTTCCAAATGGCTAGATCAGCCGCGCATATAGAAATCTATTCGTAATTGAGATACAAAGGAAATTCTTATTTGTATTTCACATGCGTTTTGGAAGAAGGAGAAAGTGAACATGAGTGTATGGGATATCTAAATCCTGGATCCTCATTAAGTGAAGAGAATCGTCTGCAACTTTTAAATGACACTGTTAACCGCGTGCTACTAAATGCGAAGAATTTTGATTATATGTTTTATGTATATGTAAATACGTATCCTGAATCAAATCATTTAAAGGGAAACTTTGAATATCTACTTCGTTTTCTCTTGGCAAACAGCATAGTGGAACATCGTCAAGAACTACTAATGAAGGACAAATTTGGTGCACGTGGGTAGAAAAAATGAGAAGGTGTTTGGAATAATTATGAAAGGTAACGTAATTTCATATTGTCATGAGTTTGGAAAGTTCATTATACTATGATGAAACTTGGTTGTCAGCCAGTTTTACTTCTACTCTAGAAGAAATTGAACGTGCTGGGAATACATTAACAGACTTTGAATTTACTTGTCCTACGACATCAGTAGTGAATACCCGTTAAACTGGAAAAGAATCTTTTTCACTACAGAAGACAGTGAACAGTGAACTTTTAAGTGATTCTTCACACACTTGCGAGAAATATTGGAATCTTAAAGTTACATTTTCTGATAGTGGTGAAAATAATTTATATAGTGGCACTGAATGTAAAAGTGAATCTACAGTAACTGTGAAAGATTCTTATGAATTAAGTGAAAATGATCATGGAACTGTTTCTTGTACAAGTGATGGAGAATCTGATATTTCGCCTTGTCAGTGCAGGAATAATAATATTGAGAATTTTGTATTTGGGAGGCTATATTCAACTGGAATAACTTTCAAAGTTTCTTCGTTTGTCAAGCGTGTTATTTTAATATTCCAAATTACTTAGCATATGCTTGTCTTAGCTGGGATTTGAATGAGGAGGAGCGTGCTGAATTTTTCAATTTTCGTACTTCGAACGCAGTGCTTAAACCACTTTATTCAGATATATAATGTATATTTAAAGAAACATGAAAGTTCTGGTGAATTTAGAATAATGACTTTTGAATGTGGTTCACTGGAACATACTTCAGAGAAAGGTGGAAGAAGAAAAAGAGAAGATAATTGCAAAAGATATTTTATATGGTAATGCAGTTTAGTGATTTAGTAGTGAATATGAGAAGAGTGGAAGATGGCAGAGCACTGTTGTGTATATTTCAGTCTTGCATTTTAAAAACAGTGAAATCTTATTTAAAAGTAAAGCGTATCAAGTATAGTAGATATACTTTAAACATTACACATCAAGGTTTATATCAGTGGAATACCGGATCTATTTTATCAAAACATTTAGTGTATCAAGTAAATGATCATAAAACATTTGTGGAATATTTTGACATTTATAAGAAAGACGGTCATTCAAATATATCAATGGACATATTTTTCAATACATGTAGATTACGTATTCGTGACACTGAATTTGTTGCACAGTTAATACCTACAGTTATTGTAGAACACTCTTGTCCTGTGAAAACTCTAGGTTATTCAAGAGAATGCAGGGTTTTAAAATTTCATCTCATGAGTTTATTGCACGTGAATTTTGTATTATTGCAAGTGATTTTAGTGTAATATTACATGCCATGATTAAACTTCCATGTGAAATGATTGAATTAGAAATAGATTATCAAAAGCTATGTATATGGTTAACTGAAAACTTTCATGGATTATCATGGCATAATTCACATGCATAAAGAATAACTCTTATTCGGAGAATAATTGTTCAGTTGTGTGGAGTTTGTGTTCTATTCCTTTGTAAAGGAAGTGAAAAACAAAAGTGGATTCGTAAAGTGTTTCAATTGAAAAATGTAAAAAACATGAATGATGGTTATCCTTCACTGAGTACATTAAATTTTGATATTTATGTAATAGTTGTACTTACCATCTTCCTAAACAGGTGAATGCTTGTGCACTGAAAAATTGCTTACAACTTCAGTACTGGAAAAAGTTACAATCTGTGAATGCAGTAGGAGATATTTTTTTAAATAAAATTCTAATGAATTATTTCTGCTTGTATTACTTTTTCATAAGTATGAAATAAAATCTACTATAATTGTATACCACAAGATTTTTTATTCCCCCTTAACATGAACTAAGGAATTACATTAGAAAAGAATGAGTGATATTATTATTTAATGGAATAAGAATTCCTTTTATAAAAATGTATTAGTCATCAAAGTGAACATTAAAATGAATTTTTGAAGAATTATATTTCTGTTGAGTGAAATATACCTTTCCAGAAGAATCTTTCCCTTATATGAAAAATAGAGGTGTACTCATATATATTTAATGAAGTGTAAGGAATTTAAAGAAAGAAAAATAAATAATTTCCGTTGATTTTAAATAATTTCCATTGACAAAATTAAAGAAAATCCGTTAGGTGCTAAAGGAGGTCAACCTACATTCTAAGAATGTTCTAGAATCTTAAATATAAATAAAATTTAAGAAAGATCTTTTTCTAACGCGAACATGAAAATTTGTGAGATAAAAATAAAGGAATCCGTTATACGCTAAAGGAGGTGAATGAACATTTACAATTGTATGAAACAGTGGAAGAATGTTCTAGAGATAACTATATTATTAACCATCATAGAAGATTGTGTTCACCCTCAATTATGAAAATGTGAAAAAATAAAAATAAAGATTCGTCCTAAGCATGAAAATGTTTTAAACATAAACATAATTATTCTGAACCTTCAATTAGTTACTGCTTCTACTTTATTTTCCTTTTCGAATAATACATTTCTTACTACTTCCTCCTTAAGTAAAAATACTTCCCACATGAAATAATGAAGTCGCTCAATACTATCAAAATCTTTCTTTAAATATAAAAGTTTTATAAATTTTAAAAATGTTAGTTGAATGCATCATTGCTTGTCAAGTCATAATTTTGCATTGTTAGAAGCCGTGAATATTACAAGACATTAAATATCGTAAATAAAGATGTCTAAAGTCAATTAATACAGACAATGAGTCTGACAGATCCCACGACTTAATGTAGGGAGTCACACTCCAAATTCTCGAACACACACACCCACTTTGAAATTATAACTGTTTAAAAAATATAAAAACATTAAAAACTATTTAAATGCTGCTACCCCCCACCGCACCAATTTGTACTTTATAAGCGAGCGGTGGTCTACGGACCTTGCTTTATCCCCACCCTCCAAATCAGGAATTCTAGCAGAATCCCTAAAAACAAATCAATCTTTCAGTAAGTATAGGGACAATAAATGTATGGCCACTCTTTAGGTTAGAAAAAAATTTGATTCGTATATGCTAGAAAATGAGTTATTTCCGAGATTAGCGTAATATAATCATTTATTTAGAACACTTAAATTTATATTACCCATGTTTACCACATTGCATTGTGTCCTTTAGAAGTGACGTGTCGTTAACTTTGTATGAATTGGTAAGACTGAAAACTTAATTAGTGCAAATTTTATTTCCATTTTCATAGTGCAAATTTTATTTTGTTAGGTGCGAACTTTGACCTCCTGTATCTTTAAAATGAAGTGTTTCCTCAAGTATGTCTATCACGTTATTTTTCTTGTTTACATGTATAGAAATCGTCTGTAAAGTTTGACTAATCATTGTAAAAATCCGGAACCCCCCTGAATTGATCAAACAAAAGAAATGTTAGTAAATATCAAACTTTGTTTTGAAGTCTTACCACCAACATATCCACTATAGAGGAATCAGCAAGTACACCAACTCTGTAGTTCGATTTGATTAACTCTTCCATGCTGTCAAAAGGAAGAGTACTGCTCTGGACTGTGAGATGAGAGATGAGGGCTGCTGAATAAGCGTTATACACGATAAGTGATGATACTAAAGTTATCCAAAGAACGATGCGACTTGCACCGCTGGTAGGTGTTGTGTACATACCTAACAGAAAGAACGATTAGAAATACAAATTATGTTTATTAATGATGCACAAACAGGTTGTACGATTCAATTATAATACTTATATGTTAGACCTCCAATTCATCCCATTTAAAAAACAGTCTCGTTCTATTGACGTTTCCAATCCTTAAGTACTCATCTTCGGAACCCCACGCAAAAGACAATAAAAAGGAAAGAAAGATCAAGGAAATGTTATGCACAGAGGAAGATAAGTTGATGTATGATAACAATATACACATACAAACTTGTCTTTTTGTGTACGTAAGCTTTCCTTTGTTTATCTTTCTTTCTTTCTTATTACGTACACTTCTGACGACGATTACAGAAATTTTGAAACGTTAATATAGCGTGAGTGTATTTTCTTTTCTAACGCATAACTACAAACTTCCAAGAATTTATCTTCTTGTTGAATTATTATTTGTCTACTTAAAATTAAATTTTCTAGATTTCTAATAAACAGCCACATATATATTAAATATAATTTTACAGAGAAGTTTCGTAATTTGTATGCTACCAAAACTAAGGTTGCCATCTTTTGATGAATAAATTAGCGGACAAAATGCAGGATAATACAAAAACATACGGGACAAATCTGACAGAACCAAAATGAAAGTAACTACTTAGGTCCTGTACTACTATCTGGCAGGCGGAATTGGATATTTTAATTTTTTTGCGACACATTACGATTAGTATCATTTATCAACTAGAGCAAACAGAAAACACAAGAATCGTATGCCGTCATGTTGGGGATTGGGAAGGGCATTTTTTTCTAGAAAACGGAAAAGGATCAAAAGATCATTTATTCTCTATGACCATTCTTCCAACCACCACGTTTTAGAAAAATCTGAAGTAGTATGAACTGACATGTAAGGAAAACATGGTTATAGCACATACATGCTAAAAAACAAGTAACTGTCAGTATACAAAAAGAAATTTGCGAATAAAAAAAATAATACACATGACAGTAGATTTTGATTATGCTAACTTTTACCAGGAAGAAATTCTCAACACGCAATAAATCTCAATAACTACAAGATAGGAATATACAGTATATATACCTAGTACTTACATAGATGTGTAATTTAAAAATATAATTAAGTGCAATACTGATCTCATTGCTTGGTTATTGTGATTGGTCAGTTAATTGTCTTTTTATAAGCAACTCACTTTCTCAAATTTTGTTAAGATTCCATTACTGAATGCAAACTTTTGTAGAAATATTAATCAAAATTATACATTGTTTGCTTCAGCCTTCACATGCAAGCAAACTTTATTAACTTTAGTGTAAGGAATTTATAGTCTTCACGCATTGGAAGCTACAATCCAGTTTTCTCAATAGACTTTATTTTCTTCTGGAAAAAAGGAAATATATAAGCTGAGTGGCCTTAATTTCAAGGTATCATTTCGGCATTCCCATAAAGTGATTAAGGGAAACCACGACAAATTTCTGTAATCGTGAGGAGGAACCGAATCAGCGATACCTACGGCAGTACTGCTTTGTAATTCCCGACGTGTTCTACCATAGCGTGGGAACTCGTATAATTTCATTATTAATTACTTTCACGAAGTTTACTATCTGCGAAATACAGATTAAGTAATTTCAAACACCATAAAGTGTAACTGTTCCAGGTCATCGTTTTATTAGGTTTAATGTTGTTGGCACCATATCCGTACAAATTAAATTGCTAATGTTAGATATGTTCAGCATTTGCCACTTCTTTCATACTATAATGAGATAAGATGAGTAGTACTTCTACTTCTTACTTTTCTGTAAAACTTGTTTCTGTCTCAGGAAGTGGAAGTTCATAGAACACTGCCAGGTGTGTATTTTTTTCATTCATTTCGTATTGATATGTCGCAAAAAGTGGACAAAAGTATCAGAGCAGGCTTCATTACTTGGCCACATTGTTTCGGTTTTACCACTGCATATTACCGTTTCCTTTCTAATTTCCGTCTCTTTTCCCCATTGCTGACGATTATTAGCTCATATTGCTTGTAAAAATTATTTGTTCACTCATACTTACTAACCTGTGCACATACGTAGCCTATGTACGTAAATACCATTTTTCTACTTAACTTTATCATTTACATTCATCCTCTGGGAGGTTCACTTCCTGCCTTCTTTGGCTTTGCAGTATATACTAAAAGTGATACTTCTTAAAGTCCGTTTTGCGTCTCCTCGTTTATAATTTTGTTTCTTCTTATCATTCTTCAACTATTTGTTTTTTAATACAGAAATGCACATTCTTATATACAAATATTATAACGCTTTCCTTGTAACAGTGTTTGAGTTTTTATCGAAGTAGAACTGCCTCTGTTAGTGAGTGCAGATATTGTGAAAGTTATATGATATTCCAATAAGAGTTGACACTCGGCGAACTGAATTAGAAAATACGGAGTCGAGGCAATATAAGAAATTATGAGAATAATAACTCACTATAGTAAAAAGTAGTAACTCACTATAAAATGGTACCTTAAACAATAAATTACTCTGATTTCTTAACACATGGTCGAAAGGAATGGCACTTACGTAAATATATGTATGTAGTCTTAATACCCTATTGTAATCCTATCACTATTACCTTGGATACTCAATAAAAATATAAAACTTTAATCTTATTGTTGAACCTAGAGTCGTAATGATGTTTGCTTACAGCACAAAAATGTAACAAAAATTTAGTATTATTCCTGAGAATTAACAATAGATACAAAGATAAAAAGATTCAATTTTGAACAGTACCAGAACAATTGGTAAATGACACACGGCAATTGCAATGCTATTTGAGTGTATCAAACGTTCGGTAAACAGGCCTTGCACTTAATTTATTAATGTTCACAAAGCAATTCCTAAATGACTATAACAATATTTACTCACCATCTGAAAGAATGTTCTGGGATTTTAGTACGAAAAAAACCGAAAGAACAATATTTTAAATTTTATTGATTGAAAGTATACTATAGCTGAGGGCCGTCAGGATTAACAAAGAACGTCCGTATATTTGGATGGGTGATTAATAGAATGACGTTACCACTAACCAACGAGACCAAATGACTTCACCACTGCGTAGTATCCTTGATGCGTTCGTATAACTGAATGTGTCCAGGATAGACACCATCAATACTACAAAATGTGGAGCCTGTAGGAAGAAGTTTGCACACAAATCCTTTAGTTTGACAGTACCGTAAATACATTGATTAGAATTTGAAATATCAATGTGAATTTCAGTTTTGATACTGGAAAAGGGTTGATTTAATTATTGTTTATAGTGAGAATACAACTGAATCTAAGATATTTCGCCTCAGATTTGCCTGTTACCCTAGCACTGGACAAATAAATTCGTATCTGTGCCCCAACATGAACCAATACCAATAATATTAATAGAGAATGGTTAATATTACAGCGACGGTACAGATATTACCAGTCAAGTGCACTTTTACAACGTCATAGTTTAATTAATGTACAACGGTGAGATGCATCTATTGACTCTCGAAATAAAACATCGATCCACCTATGAGTATAATATTTAACAATGTCCTTATATCTAGAATGAGGTAGGGAGTGGTTGAATGAGGAAGGTTAATAAAAACTCACAGACATCCACCACTTTAACATTACAAGCCATTTCACTTAACACCGCAAACAACAGTCTCGCACGAATGTGCAATATTTAATTTACTAGACAATACTGATGTTTATTTTATTTTATTTTTTATTTATTTTTAAAGTAATGGAGTCAAGAAAGTAAGCATAAGCACAGACAACATATCACTACATAGCATGCAAAATCTTACTTCTAGAATATACATCATGCAAGTCAATATATCTCTCTTACGGCAGTTTACTGTATATATTGTGCAATCAAGCAAAATGCGAATACCTGCTGTGAGGGGACACCGTCACTATTAAAATGAACGATAAGTCCTGACAGTATGCTATAAGGCAGATACTATGCTGGTTAACTTTTTTCAAGAAGAAAATATTTCAATAAGATTCCTGACCAGTAATGAAATATTACAAAAAATAGTATATACAGGTTACATTCACTTTACATATAACGCGAGCTCGACCTTTTGATAACCTGCATAATTATAATATGTAACGATCGCTTTCTAACTTAAAATCGTACGTACGTCAACCTGGACAGAGCTATGTTGCCTATAGTAAATGTAATATATCAAATATCGTTCAGTTCCGATTTCGTAAATTTAATAGAAAAAATTAAGTAATTACACAGTTGCGCAAAATACTTGAATTTAAGAATACGTAAGTTTAATACACTATCTCGAACAATAACAAACGTATTCGTAGTTAATCTGAAAGCTTCATGATATTCATTCAATGTGTTTCTTATGCACAAAGACTTTCTATCATAAGTGTGTTCATTCAATGTATTTCTTATGTAGGAGGACTTTCTATCAGAAGATGGAAGTCTACTTTCTTCTGTTCGAAAAGCAAGAGGCAAGAAACTATCATTTAAACGAAGCAAATATAAAGAAAAATTAAGCTATTTTATTTTCTTCCTTTTTCTGGTTTGCGAGCTACGAAGCATTATTGTTACTTGCAAACGAAGGCATGGGGAGGGGGAACACTGCAACTTTCCTTCACCACCTCTTCTAAAAACTACGTTGCCTGCGTTGCTAAGATTTTCATTAAGCACTTCATAAATATTGTGTTGTTATATGAAAATGATATGCACTAGTGTAAATTCTTAACACATGCGCTTGAAGAATCAACGTAAATATTTCACAGCAAGCCACTTTAATGCTTCAGACTTAGCCTCAAGCCAAGAAACGGGCATAAGAAGCAAAAGCACTGCCACTTCAAAAACTGAATTTTTACTTACAGATTGACTCTTCTTTCGTGTCCTTAATATTGAAACATCACCCGTAACAACACTTACGTACAAAATAGTGTCGTAGATGATGAGAAAACGAATAATTTCCTTCAAACTGTGGAGACCAGACGCTCTGCCATCACACATCTTATAATGACGCACTCGATCTAATGTGTCCAGCACGTAATGAGTCATAGGCGCTGGCAGCTTTCAGTGGCGGCTCGCGTCGGAGCGATTTCAACTGAACTGTCTTTCTGTACAAAGTCTTCAAAACATTAAACAGCACACAATTACATACAAAAACGGCACAAAAAATATATACAATTTATATGGCGCAGTGGCGGTTATATCCTCAGTTCTATTTGTAGGGATATCTGATTGGCTTTGACCAAGGCCGGTCTTAGGGGTGTGCGAGTGGTGCCTCCGTAAAGACTGATGAGTTACGGGGGCGCCAATGGATGTGGTGAAAATATCTTACCACAGATGCTGAACAGTGGATGGAAGACGTCAGCGTAGTTTCATTTGTCATCGCTTTCAGGAACTTTTTTTTATAGAGAACAAGAAAGAGGGTCTTGTGAAATTAGTTTCTTCTCATCGCCATCTCAATGACTGCATGGGTTACTGTGTAGGGTCCCGGGGGGGGGGGAGAAGGAGCTCGAGCTGCCGTTGTGGGGAGAATGAACCTCATTAGAGAACACATAAGCTTTGCCCTAAAATTAACTTGAAATGTTAACTTTCATTTGTCCCTTCCCGCTCAGAGTGACGGTAATTTTGTCACGGAAATTTTGTTACCAAAATGTGAACAAACAGGTAATTTTGTCACTGTATGCAAAGAGATAGTCAGCAACCATACCTGTGTTTTATACATAATCAGATATAATTTATCAACTGATAATTACAATATTTTTTATGAAAAAAAAAAGAAGTAGCATATTAACATCGATATACTGAATTAAGAACCCCCGAGTGTGAAATATGGTATTCAATCAAATCAGCAAAAGAACTAAATGAAATTCTGTCAAACATAGAAGACTTTGACAAAGTGCTTTCCTAATAGGGTTCTATATTATTTGCAAGTAAAACATTCATGTGTCCAACCGTCCAAGTTGACATTGTAAAAACGTCTAGCACAAGATAAAGATAATTCTTACGAAGAATTGCTAGGTGCCGTGGTTCGACAGTACGGTGACATTGCGGAATAAATTAGCGGGCCAGACACAGACTGAATAGTGAGACAAATGCAATATCTAAGCGAAACAAGGTGGCAAGAACAGCGTTTGTCTGGAATTCACAAGCAGGAAGATATTGTATTTTCTGCTTAGTAGTTTAGAAACATATTCTTTCATTAGTTGAAGTATGAGTACTGTCGTCAAATGCACCTTAGATGATAATGTCTTCTTCTCGTTTACATTTCACAATTTCACTTTCAGAGGTGCCAAATCGGAACAGTGAGACACAAGCATGGATGGACAGCGACACGTAGCTTAGTAGGCCAAAAATATTGCTCTCAAAGCTGCGAACTTCTTAAGGAGCTTGGTTCTATATTATGTGTTCATAAAATTTTAATTCTGTGATTAGAGAAAATCACAGAATTCTGAATAGAGAAAAAGGTCCCGAGCATTTGTAGTTTTTCAGAAACTAATCTTTTGTAGCAACAATAGCTCGTACTACTGCGTTAATTATTGGTTTTCATGTGGCGCGCTGGCGTTAAGCAGTGATTATAGAGATAGTGGACAGAACGTTTGTGTTTTCGTCGTTATGAAAACTTTCTAGGGTATGTTTTCTGTATTGTTAAACAATACTGTTTTATATATGTAAGCGTTACGACTAGAGTTTTGTCTAGATAAATGTGTAAGCAATACTTTCGTTTGCCCGTTTAAAAAAATAGGAGGTAAAGTGTTTAAGTTTTAAACCGTTGATTTTCAATATTGATAGGGTTGAAAAATGAGCGTCCGCGCTTGTTGGTAATGTGAGTCCCGTTCTTAAAGGGGATATATCGTAAATAGGGGGAAACGAAACAGAAACTTAACTGTCATGCGAAGTGCGAAAACTTGTGCTTTCTGTGAACCATTCTGCTGATGGTCTAAGTGATTTTGAGTTTGATTCTGTAGAATATGACAGAAAGGGAGAATCTTCTTTTGGGGGTGAAAAACTAGATAGAATCTTTGTTGTAATAGGCTTTCTTCTCAAGATAGAATGGATAAACTGTGGGTGGAATGTTTGATGTGTGGTATGTGGGCACATAATAAATGTGCTGGTAGACATATTCGTATGCGATTATTGTAAATAGGTAGTTCCTGTTACAATTCGAGTAAGCGAAGCCCCTAATTCACATTACAAGTTTGTTTGTGCAAATAGATTGACAAGTAAATTTAAGTAGTTCCTATTTTATCCATTTGTAAACATAAGAATTCATATTGCCAGCATATCCTAAGTTGAAATTTCGATACACTTGTTCAAATGTTTTACTTATTTACTTTTCAAGCCAATTTCTGCAAACTTCGTGAAATAAAAATATAACAGTCAAGATTCATTTTTAGTTGAATTTCAGACCTTAAGATACTGTAGATATAAAATTACACTAGGGGGCGCACACCTTTCATTTTTTATTACGAAGTGTTAACTTTTGTAAATTAACTTCTATTATAATGAACATTCTATAATATGTTAAAAACATTGCAATATAGTAAAAAAATCAGGGTGTATTTTACCAAAAGTTCTACGTTGCAATGCTTGTGTGACTTATACTAAAAAAGGAAATGGGGGCTCAACACACCACCCTTTCCTCTAGTATAATATATTGTTCCAGTACTGTATCTCATTGTTCCAACTTTGCTTCTGAAGTGTAAAGTTTCCACTTTAGTTTCCCTATTTTCTTCATTACGAATTCTTAGTTCTTCTTTTGTCAATAATTCTCAATTTATGTGCTCATTAAAATTATTCTTACTTTTTATGAAACTGCTAACTTTTCACTGTAGGAGCCCAGGTAGGAACAGTGGGTGAATTTCAAAATGAAGGGTTTTATTTTTATTTTTTGTGAACTAGTAATAGAATATCTGCCCATCATAGAACGTATTTTGGGGTGCACGGAGAAATTAAGGGTGGCCTAAGTCACGAAACTTCCTATTTATATAAAAGCAAATTTTCATATGTGGCAAAGAAAATACGAGTATATGCGTGAAATTATTTGAGGAGTAACTCGATTCTCGTAAACATCCTAAGCTACGAGCTTGACGCAGACGAGATACTCTATATAAAGTGACAAAATAAATTCTTATATTCTATGGCAAAATTACACATTTGCTCATAGTTTGGTGAATAAATTACGTATTAGCTCATATTTGTTCACAAAATTATGTTTACATGATCTACCAGGTCTAAAACCATAAGTGTTTAGCCTAAGTTCTTCCGCATATATCCCTCCCCTAAAAAAATCGCGTTAAATACTATACTCATAGGAGGTATGGAAAGGAACAATATACACATATTACAATTTTTATTTGGAGGTCCACTGGTCATCACTGAAATTAGAATTCCTACGAGGTGGTAAATTTTGCTCTTGCACAGGGCGCCATTTTGCTTATGGTCAGCACTGGCTTTGACTGAAAACTCAAGTTGTAAAATTGGCTACGGATTTAATAACACGATAGCCTAAGGAACATCAAATCTTCTCTGTAAATGAATCTTATGAAGGACATTCAATTTAGTCCCCACTTGGAATTCAAGTTCAGTACTTCAATTGTGGATTCGACTGAATTAAAAATTGAATTTCTTTCCAGTCATAAAACTTTCATTGTCACACTAGCGTCCCGAAGATTTGCCATGCATACGAAAGTTCAAGAACAAAATATGACTGTTTGTAGTCAACATCGCATCTGAAGAGTATAATGAAACAGTAATGATTATATTAGATTCTGAGTAGAATGACTGATACCAAATACATACTTATAAACATCCAGGAGAACCTCTTCGACTAAGCAGTAACAATTTCCTAGAATACATACATTGCCATTCTCATTTAGGTTTATTGAGTGTTGTAACACATTTTAAAGATTGTAATTAAGTAACTAACCTAATGAATTGATTAGTAGATAACGAACAAAAACTGTTTACTTAAATGGCGTTACCTAAAACTCCTATGAATGCTTAATAAACAATATTCCTATCGATTCTGACACTTAACAAATTCCTTCCTTAACAAATGTTAAAATAATTATTTGAAAGATAAGACAGTAAAAAAAGAAAATTCGCATGAAGTAACCAGATAAGAAAATTAAAAATCCAATGAAGGAAAAAATAAAATGAAAACTTCACTAAAAGAACTGCTAATCTATGGTCCACTAATGTTTTGGGATGAAGTAATGTATGCATGTCAGAAGCTGAGAAGCAACATTTTAAGGAAAAAAAACTTATACCTGAACATTAAAATATTTTTCTCGTTAATATAAATCATCACATAATTGTAGAGGTTTTATAAAGAAAATATTTGAGTTCCGATCTAATAAAGCTAATTCTAATTAAATAGATACAACTGGTAACTTTGCTTGTCCTCGCATAATTTTTGGACGCCACTCTGTGTCAATTATATTTTGAATACAGCCCTGAAATAATTAATATTATCATTTTGTTAATAATATAATATATTAATAACACGTCAAAGTACCAAGAGAACGGGAAACGCATCTTTATTCATGCAAAGATAATCGAACGCAACCGAAAATAGTAAGGCAATAAACTGCTAAACTATGCTTTTTAAATAATACACAAATATTGATTATTTTGGAATGCTTGCATAAACATATTTACCTTGTTGGCAATAAACACCAAATGTATAGAGCAGCCATTCACCAATTGAGAAGACCATTGGGTCTGTATTGTGTTCCAGTCCATTTCCTCCCGCAGTGCGACACATTCCTGCCTGTGCAATGGGAAGAGCGATGATAAAAAGAGCGAGGCTCAGCCACAACGATAAGGAAAAGGGTTTCAGAAATGAACCCCAAGTCAATTTGCTGATTTGTTCCCTTAGAAACACACGTTCACTGGAACAGAAGGAAGAAATGCGTTAAAACATAATTCGTCCTCCTTTGCACACGCGTTATCACCTAATTGTACATGTCTGTATCACACATCTTCATGGAAATGCTATTTCACGTATGCACTGTTCTAATGCAGCAACAACAGTGGTATTATTATTATTCCAAAATGGCGCCTGCCATAAACGCATGTGGACAATCTTCCAATCAAATTTTGGGAAATAATTGGTGTTATACTCTTTTAGCTGTAAAAGTAGATTTTATGTGAAAATTGATTTATTTATTAAGGCAACTGTAAATCCTTTATGAACAATGGTGAGTCAATTTTCAAATGCCATTTTGTACCATAGAAACTACAAAAATACGCCCTTTATGGGCCTTGAGTACAAAACAAAATTGTGTACGTAAGAGTAATGAGGGCATCATTGTCAACTCCGAATAGTGTTAAAGTGTTAACGACGTAACGCGATTTAACGTTAATGCGATAATTTATAACGTTCACGTTAACGACAGTTTTTCATATAGCTTTGCTCAGTACCGAACAGTTCTTGCTTAGTTTATAGATCTTGGCTTCGCATGCCGAAGGTCCTGAGCTGAGCTAACGGCTATCCTCACAATTTTTTAGGGTTTTCCTCAGTAGCTCCAGGCTAATGGTACCTTGAAACTAGGCATGGACGAATATTTCGCTCTTCCCTCTTCTACCATAACCCGACCTAAGCCACCTAAATGATATACGGTAAGTAAAATTCAAAAATCACTTTGCTCGAAGGTTACAGTTTTCACGAAACTTAACACAAAACATGAACTATAGCTTGATCACAATATATAGATGATGTGATAATATAACTGATGAATGTACGAAGGTTATTCAATAAGTTCTCGGCCTGAGAAAAACAAATGTTTTTCTCAGCTATGACCTGTTAATTGGAAGTGAATCTTTAAGTTCGGGAACACAATATAATCCTTGGAGCAAAATATCGCGAATATAGTTCATGTGGTAGCAATTTGAAAGACAATTCGTGTTGATTTGCAGCAGCAAATGAAAACGTGTGCGCGGGTGCATTGTCGTAGTGGAGAAGCACTTTCTTCTTAACCAAATGTAAACGTTTGGTCTTAATGGCATCCTTTAATTGCTCTAAAAATGATGCATAATATTCCAATGTGATTTTTTTGCCTTTTTCTAGACAGTCTATCAGCACTACACAATGAGCATCACAAAAAGCAGTGGCCATAACTTTTGTCGCTGGTGGAACATATTTCGCCTTCTTCAGAAAACTTCCACCCAATTTAGGATGTTGGGTCATCTCTGGCATACAACGGTAAATCTACATTCCATCAACAGAAATGATACGTAGCAAAAATCCGGTTGAATTGCATTTAAACATGTACAAACACTCTACACGTATTTAGATAATGTATTGTGTTTCTAAAGGCTTAACTATTGTTTAAGTGATATGTGTCTGCACGTGGCGCTAGATGTTATTTAAATAGCTCCTGAGAAATGTTCAATCGAATGCGTTTCTGGTCGACTGTTAACAAATCTCACTCCTTCGTTATATCTGTTGGAGTCAAACCTTTTATAAGAAAATATTTTATTACTGCTTGAATATCGGTTTCATCCATTTTTAATGAAATGTCAAGAAATGTCACAACTTGTTTATTATTTCCATGACAACAATCAAACAATTGAACACACGTTTCTGAAACTTCACGGTATACTATCTATTGGTTCATACTTGGCATACATAATCATCATTTTGAACTACTAGCACCATCTTCCTGTTAGGCCGAGAACTTATCGAACTACCCTCATATAAAGTACATAACTAATACGAACTAAGATAAATCAACGGAGCAAATTATGTCAAGATATTTCTCTGTATTCCTAAATGAGAAACAGTGTGAAGAATCAGTATTTCATACATGTGTAAAACACAGGGCAAAATACACCATTGCCACACAAACACAAGAAAGATAAAAACCACGATATCGAAACCATCTCAAGCCAATTTAAGATTTTCCTTCAGTATTCCCCTTCCCTTCAGTGACTATAAAAGAAGGTATTTATTTGCTGCATACTTTCTCTAGGCGATTCCATGTATGAACTGGAGATATGAAAATGCATTAATGCCTTCCAAAGGAATTAAATCTTTTGAACAAGAAAATGGAGTCGGGTCACAACTAATGACTAAAACTAGAAACTTAAATATATTTTCCACCATATCAAAAAAAACATCATAACAACAAACCTGCTTTGAAGAACCATGCTGGAAAATAGGACGTATTCTGCTCTCTGAGGTGTTGCCGATAAAGCTGTCACAGCAATATCGACTTCTCCTCGAACTAGTTGTCCAATCAAACCATTCCATTCTCCAGTGTCTTTATTCAGTTTTCCGAATTTCCCGTCTCGTGATGGTATCACTTGGTACCTTAAAAACAAAAACAAAATATATTTACAAAATCATCGAACATTTTAAAATGACGTATATAATAATAAAAGATACTAACAAGGATTATTCACACTCGTACCGGTACATATGTCAGAACAACTATTATTTCATAAAGGAAACTATGTTAAATTATTTTCTAACATGAAAAACTTGCATTTTCATAACAACCACTATCTCGAAATCAATTATATGGCTCTATTCGAGCCTATCTTAGTCACGGATTTAAACAGTTCTTTTCATTTCAGTATGCCAATGATATATTTATCATTCTATAGAATAATATATTTATCATTCTATAGAATGATATACGAGTCATTTATCATTCTATAGTCAACACTCACTTAGCACACTCTATGGAAACTTAATTTCCCATTAAACTAGTATTACTTTGTATAAAACCATATCAAAACTTTCATGTATATAAATAAGAGATTCAAAAAGGATTATGTCGGGACTGACAATCCATCGACAGAAACTTCAGTAGGAAATCTTGCTCTCCCTTTGTTGTTTGGGCTATCTGAATTCCTGCATATATGTACTGCAAAAAAAAATCTTAAAGACACTACATAAAATCGAAAAAAATCTTAATCATATAAACGCAGCTTCTCTCTCTACAGCTATTGCTATTTTTATTCTCACCCTCCAGCGCTGTCTTCTGCAAGCAAGTAGACTTTAAACAAAAAAAAAGAATGTGGTTGTAGATAGAATTGACCATTCAGCTGTTTTCTCTTCTCTATATTATAGAAAATTCATCTTCCCCGTCTTGGTATCTTATTTTCTAGAAACTCAATTAACGCTGAAGAGTACGGTACTTAGGTTCGTTTGTACTTTTTAAGTCAATTTCCATCTTTTTGGAGACAGTTTTATTGCATTTTCTCTTTTCCTATTTCTTTACGATTGATTTCGACTGTGGACTCCATGGTTATAGTTGTATCCGAAACGTTTAACAGTGATAACATAACAATGTGAATATGTGTAGAACAATAAAGATTTTGGAGCCTGTCATATAACTAATTATCTACCTAATTGATATTAGCCTCACACATTATAGCCATACACAAGCTAAATTAATACATTCAGTACGTCTGATATACGAACTTTAACCATGGGGACCCACAAAGGAAAGGCAACATAGTCAGTACCCGCCAAGCCGAACGTAAATTTAAAAAAAAAAAACATACTTTTATAAACTTAATTTTGATTACTCTGCAGTTTCAAACTACCAAATTTCGAAATATGATTTATGTAGTGAAGGACACGAAATAATTACAATTGTACAGTCGGTACTTAATTTCAATGTAAGACAGTCTAAGGTTCGTGACAGTATTTTTTTGTTATCCATTTCGATCTTTCTTTTTAGATTTTTGAGTAACGTTTCAAATCGTAAGAGTATGGCTTTGATATCCACTTACAATGCATGCTTTACATTTTACATTTACTTTAGTCAGTGCTCAATTTGTGAGGTTTCCAGAGAGACGGAAGAATATTTCAGTTAAGCAGAATACCGTATCTCAGGGCTTTTCATATCCCAGTCTGGGGGATAATACAAAGAACAGAGCTAAGAAAGAAAGTTCCAGACAGGGGGGGAAATCTAAACCATTCCCCACGTTTAAAAATCAGACGCTAGTTTTAGGCGTGATTTTTACTGTGGATGATATTAACGTATTCGCTTGTCCGTTTCCAAAATATGTATTCTGCGGATGTCTACGATTCTAAAATTTAAACTGATTCAACAGATCAATGTTATTACAAAGAAATGCGATAAAAATTCAAGGTTCACTCACTGAAAGTTTAGGATATCTCGAAGTTCATGAAGCAAGTCTGCTGTGTAACCAGACACAATGTAAGAGTTGTTGCTCTCTTCCTTCAAATATGTCATTGGAGGATTCTGAAAAGGTAAGGAAGGAAATTAGGCCATAAATATATTTGGTATTGTTTCGGTTAAGAGCTTACCAGTGTGAAATTAGATATATAGCAGAAAAATGTTTACGAAATAATTCATATTTTATGTTTATTGAACATTTTTTAAAATCACTCATACATTATTTGGTTATCATAAAACATAATACAGGGATCTGCTATTTTTTAGTATATTTCTTTGATTCTTTTTCCTCTTCAATAGAATTTATTAAACAAAAAGCAAACCAAGTATTTCTTTGTGATTCAGTATACAAATGCTACTAACATTTCTGGAGAAAAGCTTCAACTTCCCTAGAATAAATATGTATATTTTGCCTAATTTATTACTCTAAACGAAAACTTAGTTGTAGCCAGCAAACAGAAATCAGCAAGTTTTTATCTAGCATT